>WEIB01000666.1:0-30275 GCA_015476505.1 Urochloa ruziziensis
TTTTGGGCAATTTTACTAAATCCCAAGTACCATTCTTTTCAAGCGACTCCATCTCATCTTGCATAGCGGTCATCCAATTGTTAGAATCAGCAGAAGTAATAGCCTCAAAATAATTAGAAGGTTCTGCACCTTCAATCTCTTCTGCAACGCTTAAAGCATAAGCAATATTGCATTCTTCAATTAATCTTTTTCTTGGCTTAGAAACCCTTTTGGGCTTATCAGCTGCAATAGAATGTTGTGGAGGCTGCACAACTGGAGAAGAATGCTCAACAACAGAAGAATCATCAACAATTGGTAAATCTTCATCAATAGGTGCTTCTTGTACAGCAACACTATCATTTTCTGATGTATGATCAGAATCAATAAAATGCTCCACCTGCACACTTGTTTTCTGCTGAACAGGAGCACTAGTAGATAGGTTGTCAGGCAACATAACAGATTCATTAAAGATAACATTCCTGCTAATCACAACCTTCTGAGTTTGTGGATTCCACAATTTATAACCTTTAACACCAGGTTGATAACCAAGAAAGATGCACTTAATAGCTCTAGGCTCTAATTTACCATTATCAACATGAGCATAAGCAGTACAGCCAAAACTCTCAATTGCGAATAATCAGCAGGAGAACCAGACCATACCTCAATTGGTTATTTCTTTCACATGGCTTCTATGATTTTCTTATCAATAGGAATGCTGGGTGAACGATTAACAAGATAACAAGCAGTGGAAGCAGCTTCAGCCCAAAAACGTCTATTCAAGCCAGAATTAGACAACATGCAACGAGCCTTAGAGATGATAGTCCTGTTCATACGCTCGGCTACACCATTCTGTTGAGGTGTATAAGGAACGGTGTAATGCCTAACAATGCCTTCAGCTTTGCAATATGCTTTAAACTCGTGTGAACAGAATTCCATACCATTATCAGTACGAAGCTTTTTAACCTTCTTTTCAGTTTGGTTTTCAACCATAGTCTTCCACTCTTTAAATGCTGAAAATGCTTCTGATTTATCTTTCAAGAAATAAGGCCATACCTTTCTAGAATAATCATCAATAATGGTCAACATATAACGAGCACCACCAAGAGAAGGCTTGCGAGATGGTCCCCATAAATCAGAATGCACATAATCAAGCATACCTTTACTTGAATGAGTAGAGGTATTAAATTTCACCCTTTTGTGTTTGCCAAACACACAATGCTCACAGAAATTCAACTTGCTGATGCTATGCCCATCGAGAAGACCTCTCTTACTTAACACTGCCAAGCCAAGCTCACTCATATGCCCAAGACGCATATGCCAAAGATTAGTAGCATCAGAAGTAGATAATGAATTAGAAATTACAGCAGCATCACCTGTAATTGTAGTACCACGAAGACGGTACAAATTGGCAGATTTCAAATCACCTTTCATCACAATAAGAGAACCTTTTGACACTTTCAAAACTCTATCTCCACCGGAGTACTTGTACCCTTTGCCATCAAGAGTACTCAAAGAAATTAAATTCTTGCTCATAGTTGGAATGTGTCTCACATTTGTTAAAGTTCTGATAATACCATCATGCATCTTAATCTGAACAGATCCAATTCCTATAATGTGGTGTGACCTATCATCACCCATACGAACAGAACCACCTTGGACAGAATCATAAGTGATGAACCAATCTCTATTAATGCACATATGAAAGGAAGCAGCGGAATCAAGAATCCATTCATCACCACTATTTGCACATCCAGCAAAAGCAACAAGAACATCTCCACCATCTGAATTAACATTGGTGGCAGCAACAGAAGCATTACCTTCATCATCAGATTTACCTTTCGGTCTGTATGTGCCAGTTCTCTTTTCCTTGTTCTTCAATTTATAACACTCAGAAATAAAATGAGTGTCTTTCTTGCAATACTTGCAGAATTTGTCATCCTTGCCTCTAGACTTTGAACGGCCCCTGTAGCCATTCGAGCTCTTGCCTCTATAACCATTATTAGAATTCTTTTGTGTCCTGCCACGAACAGACAAAGCTTCTCCAGTGGAAGCGGAACCTTCAGAAGACACCATCAGTTTCATCTTCTCTTTGGCTTGCAATGCCTCATAAACATCATGGATGGTTAGAGAATCACGACTATATAGAATAGTATCTCTGAAGTTTGCAAAAGAACTAGGCAGTGAGCACAAAAGAATAAGACCCAAATCTTCATCATCATAAACTACCTCCATAGACTGTAGGTCAGCAACGATCTCCTTAAAGACCGAAAGATGGTTAAGGACAGAGCCACCTTCTTGCAACTTGTGCGTATATAACTTCATCTTCATATGCATCTTGCTTGTCAAATCTTTTGACATGCAAATTGACTCTAACTTGAGCCATAGAGCAGCTGCAGTTTTCTCCTGCAAAACCTCTTGCAAAATATTATTTGAGAGATGAAGATGAATATGAGACAAGGCCTTACGATCTTTTCTCCTCTCATCATCGGTCCAAGTCTTTGAATCCTTGTTCCCGAATTTCTCAAACGCATCATCTAAATCAGCTTGCGCTAAAACAGCTCGCATCTTGACTTGCCACAATGCAAACCTTGTATCTCGATCCAGTAGCGGAATATCATACTTCATAGAAGCCATTGAAAAAAAAATAACCAGAAGAAAATAATCTGCAGTAAATAATCTAGGTATAATATGAAACCCTAGAATAAAACCTGCAGCCTGTATACACCTTCGTGTATGATCAGCAAAGATTTCTCTGGTAGCCTTCACAAAGAGCACGTAGCAAAATTGGATGTCACCAGCGATCAAACAGGAGAGACAAATTTCCTGTCCACCTCGATGCACGTGCAACAACAACAGCAAATTTTCTCCCTCCGTGCAGGAACAGACAGCGGCAATCACTCCTTGGACTTGATGCACGGCAACCGGCGGTAAACGATCTGAACAGCGGCAGGAATTTCGCCTCCGCCTGGTACTCGACCTTGTGTAGATCGAACTCGATCGCCGGGTTCTCGACTCCGAATCAAGCAGTAACTCCACGCGCAGGACACGTGCGTGGTATGGAACGGCCAATGATTTCGACCAAGAGACGGAAAAGAGTTCCGTCGAGTCTGCCTCGACGACGAAGGAAGTCGCTCGAAGAACAGCAGCGGTGGCGGCGCACATGAACAAGGACAAAACCCTAATTTTTTTCTCGAATCTCGTGCCAAGCTCTTGATACCACTTGTTAACAAGTAATGCGTAAACAAGATCGAACACGAGACACAGATTTAACGTGGAAAACCCTTACGGGAAAAAACCACGGGCGCCAACCGGCGATCTTCACTATAATGAGAGAGTTACAACGCAGGGAATACAATGAGTCGTCTTCTCATCCCTTGCGGCTTACAAGATGTAGATATAGGTGGACTAAACTGACTGCAGTCAAATACGGAAACAAATCCGCTAAACATACAACCCGAACCGTGGGCCCTCCAGGCGTCCCCACAAGACACACGTTATAATTCGGATCATATCCAACAATATTAATGGTGGTGACATACGGGAGATAATGAACAATTCCCATCAGCCAATATGGAAACGTTTACTACTATAACCTCCCAGTTTCAACTTGTTTAAAGTTTTTGGTGGTACTAGATATTCCAATACTTTCCTGTCCTTCACAGATCTCTTCGCATCCCGAGTCCAGTTAAATTCCAACTCAGTGATTCTTCTTTTGCCCATCAATTTTACTTTTAGTGCCTCTTCTGTGGCCTTCACATTTTCGAGTCCACTTATGTTTAACACATCAACATTATTAGCATCCAGAAGAAGAACAAGGTTGCTTCATAAACCATCACGAGCTTTAACCACAAATTTGGGTGGGACAGCTTTGACATTGCTTAACTGAGGTAGACCTGAAAACCTCAGCGAAATGCAATTCTCCAAAATAAGAAAATTCAAATTATACAGTTCTCTTAGAGCAGGTGGTAGCTCCGATAAATTGATGCAACCCGAGAGGTCCAAAGTATGCATCTTCCTCAGTTTAGCAATACTTTCGGGTAAAGTAGTAAGTCCTCTATTGTCAGACAAGTCAAGATGCTCTAGATTATATAGACAGCGTATACAGTCAATTAACCTTGAAGTTTCATTTAGCCCAGTAAAGCATCCAGACAAATTTAAGTACCGGAGGTTGGTGAGAAATCCCACAATCTCATATAGGCCCCTTTGATGTAACTGGACATCATCGCTCAAATGAATATTCGTACAGTGCGATAAATTTAGATATTGCAGTTCTGTGAGGCTCCCCAATGATTCTGATACACCTTTAACGCTAGAACAGTTTGCCAGATTCAGATGAACCAATCTTTGTAACATCCCAAGTGATTTTGGCAGTCTTTCTATTCCTGAACAATCTGATGAGTTGAGATGCATCAGACTGTGCATTTCACCAATTGACTCTGGCAGTGCTGAAATTCTACAGCAATTTGCCAAGTTGAGATGAACCAATCTTTTTAAGTTTCCAACTGATTCTGGTAGTCTTTCTATTCCTGAACAATCTGATAAATTAAGATACTCCAGACCATCCAATTCACCAATTGACTCCGGAAGTGCTGAAACTAAATAAGATCCATGAAGATTAAGATAAATTAAATTTTGGAGCTTCATGAGGCTTCTGGGGATCATTCGGTCTTGGATCTGTGGAGCATTGAGATACTTCAACTGCTTTAGATTACCAATGGAATCTGGCAACTTTTGTATGAAGCACTAGCTTAAATCCAGTACTCGGAGGGACTCTGCAGATGCAAATGCACAACCACGTAATTCAATTCTCCAACAGTCCCAAAAACGCAATGCCCACAGTCTCGCAGCAGAAGTACAGGACATCTCGAGGGGCTTGCTACAGTCAGTGAGCAGTGCATATCAGGGGTTTGCATCTCTTATGACTGAACTTGTCATGTCATGCACCAGATGCGGCATGGTTTAACATGGAAGGGCATGGTAATGGTCCACTCCAGATGCCTGCATCAAAAGTACATACTAGTGTCATGATTCTCAGTTGTACTAAAGTTGTTTAGCACCAAAAGTTGAAGGACCGAAACGGCGACCAGAGATGGGGGAGTGAATGAGAGCCGATAAAAATTCATTCCAACCAATCCGGCTATTCTTCCAAAACAACTCTGACGCCCCCGAAAGCGATCTTGCCAAGATCACGTAGCCACTGTCAAGCTACTGACCCTAGGAACAAGATCACAGCAGCGGAAAACAACTCTAGCAAATCGAATCGAAATCGAACCGAAACGAGACAAAACCTTCTCTACCCAGCTAGGGGCGGTTTAACCTCCCTAGGGGCGGTTCAACCGCCTGGGGGGCGGTTTAACCGGCCTGGCCTGGGAGCTCTCGGGAAAAAGTCAACTCGTGAATCGATCTCCCAAACGGCTTGAGCTCTTGAGACGAAACTTTGGGGAGATGATGTACACCTTCAGTGGAGTGTATTGCCCAAAAATCTCGGCCTCAAACACACTAGAACTCCCGGAATCTTAGATCTCATGAAGAACAGATCCACCCCGAGTTCATCCCGAAAACTTCAAATCCAAAGCGATTCCCGGCGTTTGGGGGCAAGAGATCACCAGCAAAAGAGGCACAAGGCACTCATATGTGAATCCCCCAAAGAAATCCGAGAGAAAACGCCCTAGGAAGTGAAGAACGAAAATCCCCCAAAAATAGCTCCGAAAATACCTCCGAAAATAGGAAAAGAAAAGGGAGCTCGTGGATTCAAATCATGGCACAAAGATGAACAGAACAAGCTCAATCAACAAACCATGAATTCACCTATACAAACTACGAATGATTCGAAATAGTTCTAGGTGGAGGGGATGAAGGGGAAAACTAGTTCAAAGGAGAAAACCAAAGAGAACTAAAGAGATAACTAGAAGAGATAGCAGCCACCAAGCCCTAGGGGGCCTATTAGTAGTCCAAGTGGTGGTGCTCTAAAGACTAAACTACCCCTAAGTGATACATACCCCTCAGGGGCAAATTTGACATTTGGTTTCAGATATTTTCCGGCTGGGACACCTTCCACCGCAAGCTAGCTTCCCTCCGACGCAAGCCTTGCAGTCACGCCGCGTGTCCTCCGGATCGAAGCTCCTCGACGCCGATTTTGGGCCGGCCCAGGGGGAGGCGGTTAAACCGCCCCTGGCTTGTCACCTCAGCCCAGCTGCCCAAACTTCGCCTCGTCGAGTCCTCGGCCTTGGTTTTGAGGCCCAAACCAAGGGAAACCGTCCACCGATGATTTTGTGGCCAAATCACCAAACCCCGCGTACAAGCTTCGGTCGTTAGCCGCCACCTTGCACCGGCTTCACGTCCGCGTACGAGCTTCGGTTGTGAGCCGCTACCTCGCACCGGAACCACGTCCCCTTGCTCGTTCTTGCCAGCATGTGAACCGCACTTGATCCATCTGGCCACCGGGTCCCTCGAACCAAGCCTACTTGTCTCTCCGCTCCTCGGAGGCCGCCATGGCTAAGACCTTTCGCGCCTGTTCTTCACCTGCACCAATGCAACCAAGCCGCATTCTACACCTGCAATACTTGAGTCAAGGGAAACGTCAATCCACACCACGTTGTCAATCACTCATCACACCAGGAAGCGACCATCCACCGGTCCTCGGACACACCGGGTCCTCAATCTCTCCCTTGATGAGTGCATTGACAACACACACATAGTAACCAATGAGATTAAAAGAAAAAGAAAAGAAATCGAAAACAAGACTCAAGCAAGTGACTAAAAGCAAGAACAAGCCGAGAACAAAGTCACTTCGCAAGAGAAAGCTCCAGAAACGCCGACCCTTCAAGAAGAAGCGAAAGGTCTCAACACCATCGGCAAAAGAGCAAAAGCACAAAGCACAAATCACAAATCTCCAATTCACTTTTCAGAACACTCAAGCACTCCCCCTGCAAAGATGCAACTCCCCGTGAACAAGTGAACTTGTGCGTGCGAAAAACACTCGAAAATGCTCAAAATCCCACAAATCATGTGCTCACTGCACAGGGGCGGTTAACCGCCCCTGACAGATGACCAAACCCAAAAATGCAATTTTTGCACAAACGAACTCATAACGATGCCGTTTCAACTCGAAAACTTTCCAAATATGCCCAGCAATGTTTTCCAATACTCAAACCCTCAGAAACTTCACAGATTTTCAAAAACTTCCTTTTTGGCAAAGCTCTCATCAAGTCTCACATAAATCCAACAAATCAAGCTCAAAAACTTTCACAAGTTCAGCAACTTCTCCCCCTTGCAAAATGCTCCAGAAATTCTCCCCCTTGTTGACAATGCACAAATCAAGGAAAAATGTACAAAATGCAACTACAAGCTTCTCAAATATACAATGAGCAATACAAAATGCTACAAGTTAGAGAAGAGGCAAACAAGATAGTTCATCATGTGACACGGGCATTGCCATCAAGAAGGTAAAGACATATAGCCAATTGACAAAGCCATGATCAATTTGTGTAGTTTTATCAAAAATGTCACCACATGAGCAAAGTCCTAACCATGGATTGTTCAAGCAAAAATGAACCTCATCTCACCAAAAACATGAAAGGACAAGCATTCTTGACAAAAGATCATCATAAACGCCCAAGTTCTACCTCATGTCATGTCAAAGCACGGAGCCATGTGTTCACTTCTCATGGGAGACTTCTCCGGCAAACAACATGCAACCGCTTAGCACCCATGTGTGCAAGTGTGTGCAATGGTGAAAGCATAGAGACATGAGCATAATTTTCTGCAAATATATCTTTTTCTCATCTTTCTTCTTTCATGCATAGACATCTCATTTTTCAAGTTTTTCAAGTTAAGCATGGTACATGAAATGTCTTTGCGACAAAAAGAAGCTTATGCTCCTCCACAAGATAAAGCATGGGCTAAACATTTACAATGACAAAGGTCTTTGACCCAATTGAAAAGAATATCACATCCTAGCATGATCTTAAGCAAGATATAGCCATTTCGGCTCAAACAAGACATGCAAAGGCATTTACTCATGGGTGAAAGAGTTTAAGTTCAGTTTGTCATTTTAATTCAAAAAGGAGACTATCTCAATAGAATATATATCAAAACCATCAAGAGCATAGCCATCCATACAATCAATCCCTAGCCAGCCTGCCTAAACTCTAAAATGTAGCAAGTTGTAGCAATCACTGCATATAGGAGAAGCTCATCCTAAGATATGATACAAAGCAGCATGATATATCACAAGATGCAAAAATAGAAAAATGTACATCAAGATATAAAGATGGTACAATAGTATACATATGCTACAAGAGAAGCCTCCAAAACTCAGCTCAGAAAAACGCACACACACCAAGTTCCCCTCGCAAGCGGGTGAAGGTAGCTTGGTCAAGTGGTTTGGTGAAAATGTCTGCAAGCTGGTTTTGGGTAGAAACATGGGCAAGCTCAAACTCAAAACACAAGCGCGATCAAAGCACAAATACAAAGCTCCCCCTGGAATGTGCAACCAAAATGCAAATCCAAGGTTCAGGTTCAAATTTCAAACACCCATGAAATGCACAACCAAAGTGCCAACTCAGCAACCTCACAAACTCATGCTATCCAAAAGCTCTAAGCAAGATCCTCTCCTTTCCAAATCAAGTCGAGCAAATACTCCCCATTAAATAAAGCCGAGCTCCCCCTCAATCAAAGACACCTAGAAAAACTAGAAAAGGTGTACAAAAGCAAATGGAAAGCTCCATCATAAAAAGGAAGAGAAATCTCAAATGAGCAAAATGCAACAAAAGATACCAACTAAAAGGATACCAGATAAACAAATGTACAATATGCTACACAAAACATAAAAATCATGATACAGGCACAAAGCAAGCTAAATATACACAGATGAACACAAGAGTGTACAAGGGATATACTCACAATACATAGTGTACAAGGGCCACATCGGGGCCATCCAAAAAGGTGTGGAGAACCATCAAACCTTGATCATGCAAAAGACCAAGAGTCACCAAGCTCATGTTCTCCATACCTCACACCTGCACAATCAAAAGCGAGAACGAGAACGAGCGAATGACTCGACACTGGGGTTAGCACAGAAAGAGTCAAACCAGTGTCGGGCCATCTGCTCAAAAGAAGGGTTAGCAAAATCAACGTCACTCTGTGGAATCCTCTCATGTCTCACCGTCGAACCTCTAGTTCCACGTGGGGGAAAACGTGGCCTAGTCTCTCTCCTAGCCTCAAAGCTACGGTCGAACCTCCCTGCACCAAACTGACCATGAACAGGAGGCCGCCTAGCAAACTCACCACGAGCTGGAACACCACGACCACCCAACGAAGGAGCTGTACGCACAAAGCCCTCTCTCCTAGGCAAGGGTGAACGAGACACAGGCACACTACGGGAAGAGTGGTACCTGTCCCTGTTCCCCATCTCCTTCTCTCGTCTCACCTCCCTCTTCTTCCTCCAGCAGAACTCCTCTAGGTGACCATCCCTTCCACAATGCTCACAATGGAAGCGGACTGGCTTTGGCTTTGGGGTTTCTCTCGGCTGTGCTTCTCTCTCGGCTGGTAAACCCCACTCCTCACAAAGTCACTCTCCTCTGGAAGTTGTTTGTCTTAGGTGAAAACTTGGGAGGATCTGGAGTGGTGTCAAGCTTGTTCAACAGGTGGTTGGGTTTAGGTGTGAAGCTGTTCTTTGGTGGAGTTTTCTCTGGTGGTGTTGGGATGTTTGTGGTGGAACTGGTTTGCTCTCTCTCTTTTCACCACTACACTCACCAGCTTTCTCAGAACCCAGACCACGACCATCAGCTCTCTTAAAACCAGCAATCAACATCTTAAGCTGAGGCTCGCGACCCGACAACCAACCCAAACACTGTCGCAACTCATCATTCTCATCTTGCAAACTGATCAACAGATTGCGCCAGCTCAACATTCCTCAAAGCAACAACATCGCAAGCCGAACAAGAGTTTGCAATAGGAGATTTCAATTCAGCCTCTAAGGAACTAATCATGGTACGAGATTCAAGCAACTGAGCATGCAAAGTAGGACAAGAAGTACAAGCACCTAACAAAGATGATCTAGACTTCAACTCAGCAAGCTCAACCCTAGCACCTTCTAGTTCATCAAGGCATGTCATGTGTTTGTCCTTAAGAGCTACCAAATCAGCAAGATGCACATCACAGAAAGAGCATTCAATCTCATCAGAAACAACAGGAGCATCTTTCAACACACCTATCTCAGCTCTAGCACTTGCCAACTCAGTTTCAAGCTCAGCCACTTTCTTGCTAGACTCGCTAAGCACAGACTCAAAATCCATCGCCTTCTTTCCAGTCTCAGAAAGTAAGGCCTCAAGCTCAGCTATTCTTTCCTTTGACTCTCCTAGCAAGGACCTAAACTCTCTCTTCTCCTTGTTGGTCTTCCTAAGCACATCATCGCGATTATCGACCAACTGCTCTAATCTAGCAATCTCCTTACGCAAAGAGGTGGGATCGGTCAATACCTCATCCTCGGAGTCAGAGTCGGAGTCGTAGTCGGAGACGTTCTTGTTGTTGGAGTCGTGCGCCATGGTGCAGAAGTTCATAGCGACCCCAGAAAGCCCGTTGAAGTTGCGGTTCTTGTGCTTCTTCTCCTTGCGGTGGCGCGGTCTTCTTCCTAGCTGCTTGAGCTTGACGAGGTGTCGGTGTTCTCCTCCTTGTTCTTGTGCTTGGAGTGGTGCTTGTCCTTGGAGCGGTGCTTGTGCTCATCTCGCGGGCGGTGCTTGTGTTTCTTGATTTCCTCGGGGCACTCGGCGATGAAGTGGCCCATCTTCCCGCATCTGTAGCACGTACTCCGGCACGCCTCGAACCCTTGCGGTTCTGGTACATCCTCTCGAACCTCCTCGTGAGCAACGCGAGATCCTCCTCGCTCAGCACCTCATACTCCTCATCTGGAAGAGACACAAGTGAAGACAAAGCAAAGTGTCTGGAAGTGTTAGCCTGTCCATAACCAGAGCCACCGACTAGAGCCAGACTATGAGGATCAGTCGGACTCTTAGCCTTGGCAAGCAACTGTCTATCAACCTCAGAAGACTTCAGCTTGAGAAAAGCTCATCAACAGACAAAGTTTCATAGTTAGCCGACTCCATGATCGCCTCAACCTTGGCACCCCACACGGATCTATCAAGTGCTTGCAAGAGCTTGATAGCTCTGTCATGATCCGAGTATGGGAGTACGGTAATGTTGGCTTTCATGTTGTTGACTATGGAAGTGAAACGCTGAAACAAAGCATCAACAGACTCTCCAGGCAAGTGAGCAAAATTCTCATACTCTCTGCGATACATCGAGAAAAGCCTAGCCTTCACATGGCTATCACCACCGTGGGCTACCTTGAGCTTCTGCCAGATCTGGCTAGCTAGGTCCTCGCCCAAAACTCGCTCAAACTCCTCGGCAGACAAAGCACGGAACAAGTAATCGACAGCTCTAGCGTTTGCCTCAAACTTATCTTTCGCATCCTGGGCATCTAAGTTGGTGGGATTGACATAGTGTTCATCTTTGGTCACATCCCACAACAACTTTCCTTTGCCTCGCAAGAAAGCGCCCATACAAGCAACCTAGTTCGGATAGTTTCTTCCCATCAAAGTGCGGAGGACAGAACCCCGATCTTGGTACGCCATCTTTGGATCTTAGACTGGTTAGAATCGCAACACCCTAACCGGCTCTGATACCAATTGAAGGACCGATACGGCGACCAGAGAGGGAGGGGGGAGTGAATGGGAGCCGATAAAAATTCTTTCCAACCAATCCAGCTATTCTCCCAAACAACTCCGACGCCTCCGAAAGCGATCTTGCCAAGATCACGTAGCCACTGTCAAGCTACTGACCCTAGGAACAAGATCACAGCAGCGGAAAACAACTCTAGCAAATCGAATCGAAATCGAACCGAAACGAGGCAAAAGCCTTCTCTACCCAGCCATGGGCGGTTTAACCTCCCTAGGGGCGGTTTAAACCGCCTAGGGGCGGTTTTAACCGGCCTGGCCTGGGAGCTCTCGGGAAAAAGTCAACTCGTGAATCGATCTCCCAAACGGCTTGAGCTCTTGAGACGAAACTTTGGGGAGATGATGTACACCTTCAGTGGAGTATATTCCCCAAAAATCTCGGCCTCAAACACACTAGAACTCCCGGAATCTCAGATCTCGTGAAGAACACATCCACCCCGAGTTCATCCCGAAAACTTCAAATCCAAAGCGATTCCCGGCGTTTGGGGGCAAGAGATCACCAGCAAAAGAGGCACAAGGCACTCATATGTGAATCCCCCAAAGAAATCCGAGAGAAAACGCCCTAGGAAGTGAAGAACGAAAATCCCCCAAAAATAGCTCCGAAAATACCTCCGAAAATAGGAAAAGAAAAGGGAGCTCGTGGATTCAAATCATGGCACAAAGATGAACAGAACAAGCTCGATCAACAAACCATGAATTCACCTATACAAACTACGAATGATTCGAAATAGTTCTAGGTGGAGGGGATGAAGGGGAAAACTAGTTCAAAGGAGAAACCAAAGAGAACTAAAGAGATAACTAGAAGAGATAGCAGCCACCAAGCCCTAGGGGGCCTATTAGTAGTCCAAGTGGTGGTGCTCTAAAGACTAAACTACCCCTAAGTGATACATACCCCTCAGGGGCAAATTTGACATTTGGTTTCAGATATTTTCGGCTGGGACACCTTCCACCGCAAGCTAGCTTCCCTCCGACGCAAGCCTTGCAGTCACGCCGCGTGTCCTCGGATCGAAGCTCCTCGACGCCGATTTTGGGCCGGCCCAGGGGGAGGCGGTTAAACCGCCCCTGGCTGGTCACCTCAGCCCAGCTGCCCAAACTTCGCCTCGTCGAGTCCTCGGCCTTGGTTTTGAGGCCCAAACCAAGGGAAACCGTCCACCGATGATTTTGTGGCCAAATCACCAAACCCCGCGTACAAGCTTCGGTCGTTAGCCGCCACCTTGCACCGGCTTCACGTCCGCGTACGAGCTTCGGTTGTGAGCCGCTACCTCGCACCGGAACCACGTCCCCTTGCTCGTTCTTGCCAGCATGTGAACCGCACTTGATCCATCTGGCCACCGGGTCCCTCGAACCAAGCCTACTTGTCTCTCCGCTCCTCGGAGGCCGCCATGGCTAAGACCTTTCGCGCCTGTTCTTCACCTGCACCAATGCAACCAAGCCGCATTCTACACCTGCAATACTTGAGCCAAGGGAAACGTCAATCCACACCACGTTGTCAATCACTCATCACACCAGGAAGCGACCATCCACCGGTCCTCGGACACACCGGGTCCTCAAAAGTACCAATCCGACCGGGCAGAGTTGTCTCGTGGAGATGCGTTGTGCGGCTCGCGTCGATGTCCCAATACAAGCGGTCGGAGTGAGTTGAGTTGTTGTCGGCATGCGTTAATGTTCCAATCCAACCCGCCGGTTTGTGTTTTTTGTTTGTTTGTTTGTTATTCTTTTGTTGCCTGGTTATGGCCTTCTAGCGACATAACCTTCTACTTTTTTCCTGCTTTATCAATAGAAACGCACTCGTCGAGTGTTGTTCGTTCAAAAAAAAAGTTTAGCACCAAAAGTCCACAAGAATATTACGATCCCTTAAATTTGATCTAAACCCTATCGATATTTTTTTTCAATAAGAGAAGCATTATTAATCTTAGCAATTTTTTTTGAACGAACAGACACGAGAGTGTGTCTATTTCATTGATAGAGAAGAGTTTTTACAGCCGGTTAGCCGGATAATTACATCAATCGCCCGCAAGTAATGACGCTAGGTCTTTTGCCCCGGCCGTCACCCAAGCATTGGCTTCGTTTTTAATTTTGGCGAAGACCGTCGCCGCAGATGATTCCTGGTGCCTGAAAACTCTGAAATTCATCAATCTTAGCAAATTACATCAACATGACACAATCAAAGACCATTCCCACCTCTAATAGAACTCCAGTTTGTTTGTACGCCTTGCTCATGACCGCTGGTGGAATTTTGGAGCATATGAAAGAGATCTGACAAGATCCGGCTATTATATATGTTAGGTTACTTAGGATTGATCTATTGTAATCCAATGTTTAGTTTCTACCTCCGTCTCCAGGATTGTTTGAGATCATATCCAAGCCACCGTGCATTACATAAACAGACCACAAGGCTCAATACAGATATATAATCTTTTATCGAAATTGCAATTTGTAAGTTTATTTTCAGTTGAATGAAACAAAAGTAAGAAAAATTCAAATGTAGTATTGGTATATGCTGAAATAGAATACCTCGGGTGTCACTGCATGTTCAAAGAGAGACAGTCTCAGGAGGTGCACAATATAATTCTCACATAGCTGCATACTGGACAACACGTTCACTGTATTATCACTGATATAGCTTTGAAAGAGACATTTCGAAAACATGTAATTCAAATAAAAACATATATTATCAAAGATTCTTTTTCATGATGATTCAAGCAATATCACTGTATTATGTTGTCAATTCTGTAACTAGGAATGCAAGAACATAACTAAGTGAACTGAAGACATGATTGGGCGTGTAGTGAAATTATTTGTGGACCTAGCTATTCATTTTATCCTACAAATTAAATGATATCAATTACCTTGTCAATGGAAGTTTCAACCTCATTCAGCATATCAATGATCTTCAGTATATCAGGCCTTTTCTGGCTATCTTGCTTGACACAGTTCAATGCTATCTGAGTGCATGTCTTTACTTGGTTGCAATATGCTTCAAGCAAGGCATCACTACTGCATGTTTTTTGCAACATGTTCCTCCAGTTTTTTCCAACCTGACAAATTAAACTGTCAAGACAGGCTGATACTGTACCAATGCAAAATGTGACATAATATTAGATTAAAAATGATCCTATTAATAAGAAATATAATTTCTCACTTGATCAATAAACTCATCCGAAGCCATTTCTACACATTTGGAGTAGCCCTTTGATCCTAACACTATCATTATTATTATGACACCCAAGCTGAATATGTCAAACTTCCCTGAGATTTCACATTTGTCGATGTATTCTGGTGGCTGATATCCCCTGCATTGTATCACATGCAATGAACTTGTAAGGTACATGTTTGGATGGATTAGAACAAACATTCACTTGATATATTCAGCTTACAATGTTCTAGATGGCAGTTCCATGGTTAGTGTTGGTTCCTTTCCAATGATCCAGGACATACCAAATATTGCAATCTTTGGCACCATGTTCTTATCTAGCAATATGTTGTCAGGTTTGAGATCCAAGTGGTAAAGAGGGTCCTCCAGTTCCTTATGAATATACCTTAGACCCTCACAAGTTCCCTTAATTATTTTGAACCGTGTTTGCCAATCAAGTCGATAAAACTCGTCTGCAATAGTAAACAAAAAACTATTAATTAAACGCAAAATAAGAGGTGATGTTCTTCTAAGACATACTTAAAATGTAGAAGGGTACCAAAAATATGTTTTTTAAGGCTCTTATTGTGCAAATACTCAGAGCAGAGTGCTCCAGATGTTTCCTCAACAAGCACCCTTCTTCCATCAGGCATGATAAAAGGTTTTTTCTCTATTTCATAACAATATCCAAGACACTGTACAATGTTTTGATGCTTGAGCTTTGTGAGGTTACGAAGCTCATTTCGGAACTGCCTATCGGCATCGGCACTATAAAGCTTTAGCTTCTTCACAGCAACATTCTCTCCGTGTGGAGTCACTCCCTGCCAAATATATGTTGTCAGTACGTATTGGGTACAAAAGTTAACCACATTTTCTACGTGCTACTCATTATATTATGTTTCATAAGCAGAAGTGTAGGTGCCGGCTTTGTTTTGTTTGTTACTCCTACCATACAGTATTACCTCATCCAAATATGGTGTGGCCACTTTGCAGTAACACCATATTGTTTCTAAGCACTAGAGATTGTGTTGGCCATACATATTTGAATATATTTATTCATAGAAAAAGCAAGCACCTTGTAAACAGCTCCAAATGCTCCTTCACCAATTTTCTGCTCCTCAGCGAAACCGTCTGTAATTTCTAGTAAAAATTGAAATGTTAGCTCCTCTGGTTCTTCCATAGTTGTGCCCTGTAATTTCTGCTAGTAGAAGGATCCTCTCTCCTTGTCCTCTGCCACTAGCTGGCGTACGTATACCAGTCAAAGCTCCTTCAGACACACATGTTTGGTGTGGATCAGAGCAGCCTCGCTATGAGTCTGGGGATGAAATATGCTAGTCAAAGCGGCAACACTTAGGGCTACTTTGGATGTCTATGGCAGATCAACCCGTGGAATGAAAACCCTGGGTGGGGATGTCACCGGCTGATGGATTCCCAAGGTGGCGCTCCCCACGCTTCCCTCGCCACCGTCGCTGTTTGGTGATCAACGAGCGGGGCAGGCCGGCCAGGCCCTGAGACGCCTGCTCCCCGTTTTTTTCCCTTGAGAAACACACACCTGCCATATTCTAATTCATATTGTATACGAGTATTCCTCTGGTAGCTGCCAAATGACATCATGTTTTCTGAATATTTAAACCAGCAACACACACTATTAACCACAAGAATTAATGAATTATACATAATAAATAGTTAAATTCTCAGTATCAACATTTTGACAAATAGCAAAAATTTAAACCAATATTCAAATTATAGTGCTCCCATCCATACACCCACAAGAATTTGATATAGAATAATGCAGGAGAGTTCAGTTCATGCTGGAGTTTAAAACTGAAACAATATATGGCATATGGTCAACTCCATCCGACAACTTGCTGGCCTAATCCTCTACAAGCGTGGTCCTTCAGATCCATCTGCACCACTTCATTTTTCTCAAATCATGTAGTGCTTCCACTAAGAACTCTACAATTAACGAAAAGAAAAACTGTGAACAATTCAGCCATGTCAGCAGCAACAAAAGCATAAACAAGCTTTGGGTCCATGTAGTGCTAGCCATTTGGTACCTGATCAAGGAAGTATGGATCGGTACATAAGTTGGGTTGATGTAGTGTTACACTTCTTCTCTTCCCAAGCTGTTGGTTAATGTAATCTGCACAACACCACCATACAAAAAAGATAATACACTTCTTATTGAAACATCTATCCTCCAACTTACAGAAATAAAAAGACAACAAAATGACATATTTCTATTTCACAAAACTCAACACCAACTAACAAGAAGGCTGCTGTCAGCTCTACATCCTACATGGCCAGGTCTACATCCAACTAACAAGAGGTTGACATTCTGCAGATGGTTAAATGAAAGAAGACAAATACAGCTGAGAAGGTTAAATGACATGCTAATGGCAACAGCTCTTTCAGTAAGGCAAGACAAACCAAAATGGAAATGGGGGAAAGGAAAATTTTCTGTCAAAACAATGTATAATCATTTGTTTAGAGATGAACCAGCCCAAAAAATAAAGGAATCTGGAAGGCCAAGATACCACTAAAGACAAAAATCTTTATGTGGTTGATAAAGAATAATGCAATTATTACTAAAGACAATCTCATTCGAAGAAATTGGAAGGGAGATGACCTGTATACCATAAAAGAAACAATAGAACATTTGTTCTTTGAATGTGTGATGGCCAGATATATCTGGAGCCTTATGGCAGTAGTGATAGGGGCAAACTGTAGACCAAACAGCATGGAACAATTTGAAATATGGGCAAACAGGTTTGCACCAATGGGGAAAAATTTGCATATGGTAGGCTTGACAGCTATTTGCATTATCTGAATGTCCCTGATGTATAGCTATGTGTGTGCTAATCTTTTTTTTCTTTGGTTGATAGGTTACTCAGGAATGTACTCCAGCAAAATGCACAGCTCCCTACTGCTAATGTTTGAAAAGAGCAGAACAATATGGTGTACATACCATACATGGTTTGCAAACAGACTCCTTCCAAAACATGGCCACTGCTGTTTTCGTTTGTCTTTACATTTACTTCCTTTTCATTTATCCATTATCTGAATGTTCATTTACTGACTTTCTACTGCTGCAACCGTGTAGTTCATGTCCCTGGTGTGGTTGGCTCAGTGTGTGTAGTTCAGGTCCCTGATGTGGTCAGCGCAATGTTTTGCTTGGATGACAGCAGCCTGCGCTCAGGATTGGGTGGGTTCTCTGCATTTCTAAGATTGTAGGCAAAAACACATTTCACACAAGCATTGTTTTTCCTATTTCTTTTACCCAGCTGTCCGAGTTGGAATTGAAATATATTGATAATTGTTCTGATGGTTTTATGCAGCCGTTCTAGCAATTTGAGAACATTACTACTTTTGCATGATCATTTTCTTGACAGGCAGGTTCAAAGATTTTGAGAATATTGATTCATGTAGGTTGCCTTTCATTGATCACTTAGCCTGTAGTGCCCACAAGGAATACTACTACTTTTGCCACAAAGATTATTAAAAAAATACTACTACAATCTGCATATGGAGGAACAAAATTACTGCAGTGTTCATATGGAGGTTCAAAGATAGTTTTTACCCTGTGAAACTCATAATGCTTAGCACAACCAAAGAGACCTATTTATCTAACTTCTCTACTCAAATCGTACTATATCTAACTTCTCTACTCAAATCAAACTATCGGAAAGAAGTGTTTGAACATTGTTTATCATTCAGCCCTGTTAGGTCGATCTCCACCACCACGGCCCAAAGGCCGTGATGGGCTCGGTCCACGCACCCTGATCGGGGGAGCCCAACCTAGCATTGGTTGGTGGGCCCCCATTGTACAGTGCTATAAAGAAAGGGGTGGGGGCTAGGGCACGGCACACGAGATTCACCGCGCCGCTAGCCACCACCCCAACACTCCCTACCGATCGAGGGGCACTGGAGCAACGGGAAGCCGCACCACCGCCGCCGGTGACTTCCGGTTGGATCCGGAGGACCCGCTGCCACCGCCCCGACCTCAACCGGAGGCCGACCGCACCGCCAGCGCATCCTCAACCCGCGGCCGCCCCAGCGACCACCACCGTCGCCATGGCCGCCGTCGACCCCGTCGCCACCACGAACGGTATCTACACCTACTCTCCCCTTTTAGGTGTAGTTCTTCTTAATCTAGTAGTTGTTCATGTTTAGCCATGTTTTACCCTATTAATCAAGTTATACCCGAGATTAATCTACTGCTAATGATCCTAGAAGTGTATCAATGGTATCAGTCGCCTAATCTAGTAGTAGATTAGCAATCCGAGGTAGTTAGCACTCGAAAAAGAAAAGAATACCCGCTGTTAGTTGTGACAGAGGGGAAAGAAGAGAAAAATCGAAGTTTTCGGTTAAATCCAAAGAAAAGAAGAAAAAGTCGATGAAAATCGAGCAAGGAAAAGTGGATCTCGGATCCAAATCTTGCAAACCCGAGAAAAATCCTGAAACCCTAACCCTAACCTAACCCGAACCCTAGATCTACGAGAAAGAGGCCGGGGGGAGGAGGACGTACCTGTGGGGCCTTCTTTGCCGCCGGCCATCACCGCCACTGTGCGGGTAGGACGCCGGAGCGACACCGCTCGATGGCGGCGCGCTCGCCTGAGATGGGGAACGCGCGCGCCGGCGAGGGGGATAACCCCGTCGCCACATCGCGAAGGAGGGAGGGGGAGCGCTACTGGCTCTTGTGCCGGCGGCGCTCACCCTCACCGTGACCGGCAAAGGCCGGCCATGGTGGGCCGCAGGCCCCCTCACCTCTCTCTCTGGATCTCACGGGTGTAGGGGAGGGGAGAGAGGCTAGGGGAAGGAGAGGAGGAGGAGCGTTGCGGCCATGGCCGGCGGCGCTCGTCCCCGCCGTCGTCGGCGAAGACGCCGGCCATGGCCGCCGCCGCTACGCGCGCGCCGCCGGATCGGGCGAGAAAGGCGCGGGGGAGAAAGGAAAGTGAGCTGGGATTAGGGTTTCTCGGCCGGGCGACGCGTTTTATACGCGCGTGAGATGCGCTCGGCCGTCGATCGAATCGGACGGCCACGAGCGCGCCACGTCGCCCCGCAGTCGACGCGGGCCAGTTTTGGCCCGTAAGGGAGGAAAGGCTGGACCAGTTTGGTGGCCCAGCCATTGGTTCCTGGGCTACAGCCCACGCGGGCAAGCGCAAGCGAAGCCGGGCCGCGAAAGCGCGGCTGGGCCGGGCCGCTGAGGACCAATTTCGCATGAAAACAAGAGTACGAGGGTGAAAATCAGACTTCTGCTGTGTTAGAGCGGATGGGCCTTGCGTGCTGTTGGGCCGCTGTTGGGCCGCATCGCGCGCAGGCGCGTTTTCGCGCGTGGCTGCCACTGGGCCAATTTTTTTCGCGGGCCGAAAGTGTTGCTCCGCACAGTAAAATTTTTCCATTAAGTTTATTTATTTTCAGAAGCTATATTTGGTTGTTTTTGGTGTTAATTTGCATGTTTTCAAGTAAATATCTCTGTTTAAATTTTTGCACATAATAATTATTTTTACAGAGAGTAGAATGCTTCTGAAAATTAATTTTTCTCATGATATTTGATTTTTTTCCGCTGCGTAATTTATTCTCTAGTTAAATTGAACCAAAGGGATATTTAATTAGAGAAGAAGAAATATTTTATATTCAGTTTTATGATATTGTTATTTTCTGGCCAAAGCTGATAATTACAATATTATAAATATTCCTGTTCTAGTTATTATGCATTTATTCTATTTCTGCCCAAAGGTGATATAGAATTCATGTAGAAAGCATGTTGTATGTGTTGATTTTGACCAAAGTTAAATTAATACATATAATATTTAATTTCATTATTGTTCTCACCAATTTATGTCTAAATTTCAGGCCCAAATGCTATGAGCTACGTTGCTGGTATCCCTATGCTGGTTGGAAGCAACTATGGAGAATGGCGCACGCAGTTCAACCTGGCAGTGGTGATGACAGACATTGACACCGCCATGAACTACCCATATCCGGTACTCCCTGAGGCACCGGTACGTGCACAAAATGAGTCTGATGAGGCATTCGTGGCACGAGAGCATGACCACGCGCCCATTAGAGCAAATTATGATCTCGAGAAGAGAAAATGGGATATCTCAAACAAGAAGTGTCTGCTGATCATGGGGACAAAGATGGCAGAGGCCATAAGGAACTCTATCCCAGAAAAGAATGCAGAGGGTGTTGCTCTCACTGCACCTGAGTATATGGTACTAGTGGAGACTCAATTCACTGGGTCGTCCAAGACTTATGCCAGGACGCTGATTGATCAGTTTCTGAACACGAAGTATACAGGTGGAGGTGTGAGAGAGCACATCTTGAAGTTGAGCAACCTACATGGGAAGTTACCTGGTTTGGACATGAAGCTGCCAGAGGATTTTCTTGTCCATACAGTTTTTCGCTCACTTCCACCCGCATTCTCCAACTTAGAGATCACTTACAATTCCATAGAGGGAAAATGGGATATGCAGAAGCTCATAGCACGCTGTGTCCAAGATGAGGACAGGATGATTGCACAGAATGGTGGACAGGTAAACTATGTGCACCATCAGCAGAAGAAAAAGAACTTCCCTAACAAGAACTATAAAGCCAAGAACCAGTGGGAGAGTGGTCCTTCAAATGCTCCCAACAAAGACAAGGGCAATGCACCAATGCAGTTTGATCGCTCAAACAAGCCACAAGACAAGAAAGAAGTTGGCAAAAATGAGTGCCTGCATTGTGGGAAGGCAGGACACTGGCAGAACAAGTGTACTGAATGGCTTGAAATGATGTGGAAGAAGGGTGAGGATTTTATTACTTTTGTAGATGAATCTCTGTTTTTAAGTTATGATAAATCTACTTGGTGGATTGATTCAGGTGCAACTACTCACGTTGCTAATTCTATGCAGGGATTAAGTATGAGCCGGATGCTGCAAAGAGGAGAAAGAGGAGTTAAAGTTGCAAACGGCGTTGAAGCTGAAGTGGAGGCGATAGGAGAACTCCCCATCAAGTTGAAAGACGGCTTCACGCTTCAGCTACATGACGTCCTTTATGTTCCCTCTTTGAGCAGTAATTTAATTTCAGTTTCATGTTTATCAGACGATGGTTTTAAGTGTTTATTCGATAGCGAACGATGCTTAATCATGTTGAATAACGTTTGTGTGGGTCTTGCCTTCCGACAAGACAAACTTTATAAGTTATCTACTTTGATGATTTGTATGCATGTGAAGATGTGTATGCAAGTACTAAGATTGTGCATGATATTGAAAATGTATCCTCGTCTACAAAAGTAATCAAGAAGCGAAAAAGAATTGATGACGTTTCATCGAAATTATGGCACTGTCGTTTATGCCACATTTCGAGGGGGAGAATGGAACGATTAGTAAAAGGATCAATTCTTCCACCGCTACAATTTTTAGACTTAGAACAATGTATTGATTGCATCAAAGGCAAATACGTTAAGCAAGTAAACAAACTAGCAAAACGAAGCACGGGAACCTTAGACATAATACACACATACATCTGTGGTCCATTTCCTGTTGCATCAGTAGATGGTTTTGACTCGTTCATCACATTCATAGACGACTACTCTCGTTATGGTTGCATTTATCCAATAAAACAAAAGTTAGAAGCATTGGATAAATTTAAGATATTCAAAGCTGAGGTTGAGAATCAGCTTAATAAGAAAATAAAATTAGTAAGATCAGACCGTGGAGGGGAGTACTACGGTCGACACACCCCGTATGGCCAAATTCCAGGACCTTTTGCAAGGTACCTTCAGGAAAATGGCATAGTTGCCCAGTATAGTGCACCGGGTGACCCACAGCAAAATGGAGTAGCTGAAAGGAGAAACCGTACATTGATGGATATGGTTAGAAGCATGATAAGCTATTCCACTTTACCAGTTAATTTGTGGATGGAGGCTCTGAAGACTGCCATTCACATACTAAACAAAGTGCCTAGCAATGCAGTTCCTGCAACACCTTATGAACTGTGGACGGGTAGTGAACCCTCTCTCAGATATATGCGTGTGTGGGGCTGTCCCGCTGAGGCTAAGATTTTTAACCCAAATATTGGGAAGCTAGATCCCAAGACAGTCAGTTGCTATTTCATTGGCTATACTGAAAAGACAAAAGGTTATCGTTTCTATTGTCCTGACAGACACACAAAGTTTGTAGAAACGAGACATGCAGTTTTTTTGGAAAATGAAATGATCAGGGGGAGTATGGCTACTCGAGAGATAGATCTTGAGGAGAAGCGGGTTTTTTCACCTTGCCCAATGATTCAAGAACCCTTTTTCGAGTTACCTATGTCGATTCCAACAGTGGAAGCCACTGTGACACCGGTACAAGCTCCTAGTCCTGTAGTGCCAGCAATGAATGAGAACGTGAAACCTATTCCTCAAGTTGAACCAATTGTGGCACAAGATGTTGAACCAATTGTTGCACAAGAAATAGAACCTCAACAGCCTGTGGTTCCTGAAGTACCAGTTGTTGAGCCAGCTGCTGAACCAGCTGGAGGAGGACTGAGAAGGTCTACAAGAGTAAGACGCTCAACCATTCCTGATTGCTATGAAATTGGCAACTTAGAAAAATTTCAAATGGGGGGTGATCCCGTCACATTTGAAGAGGCTATGAGAAGCGCTCAGTCTGAAAAATGGCTTGAAGCCATGCAAGAAGAAATGAAATCAATGAGTGCCAACAGAGTTTGGGACTTAGAAGTAATTCCTAAAGGAGCCAAATCAGTAGGCTGCAAATGTGACTCCAAAGGGAATATTGAAAGATATAAAGCGCGGCTTGTGGCCAAAGGGTTCACACAAAGAGAAGGAATAGATTACAATGAGACGTTTTCTCCAGTCTCGTGTAAAGATGCCTTTAGAATTATAATGGCATTAGTGGCACACTATGATTTAGAATTACATCAGATAGATGTAAAGACAGCGTTCTTAAACGGGGATCTGTTTGAAAATGTCTACATGACTCAACCTAAAGGTTTTGTTGTGGAAGGCAAAGAAAACATGGGATGCCGCCTAAGAAAATCCATTTATGGATTAAAACAAGCTTCTAGACAGTGGTACTTGAAGTTTGATGAGACAATTAAGAAATTTGGGTTTAAGGCAAATATAGAGGACAATTGCATTTATGCAAAGTTTAAGAATGGAAAATACATTTTCCTAATCCTATATGTGGATGATATCCTGCTTGCTAGCAGTGATACAAGAATGTTGCAAGAAACAAAAATGTTTTTGTCCTCTAATTTTGATATGAAAGATCTTGGTGAGGCTTCATATGTTCTAGGCATTGAAATTCACCGAGATAGAAGAAATGGGGTTTTAGGAGTATCGCAAAAGACATATTTGGAGAAGATCCTAAAGAAATATAATATGCATGCGAGTAAAGCCACACCTGCACCGATAGTGAAGGGCGATAAGTTTGGGGATTTCCAACGCCCCAGGAACCAATATGAGATCCATCAAATGAAAATGGTTCCATATGCTTCAGCAGTTGGTAGCTTACAGTACGCACAAGTGTGCACTCGCCCTGATTTAGCATATATCACCGGAGTACTCGGTAGATATCAAGATAACCCAGGCATAGAGCACTGGAAAATGGCAAAGAAAGCTTTGCGGTATGTGCAAAGCACAAAAGACCTCATGCTAATATATAGAAGATCTGATTCTCTAGAGATAAGAGGATATTCAGATGCAGATTTTGCGGGAGACAAGGATGATAGAAAGTCCACATCGGGTTATGTATTCACTCTCGCAGGGGGAGCTATTTCGTGGAGAAGTTCCAAACAAACTCTGGTTGCATCATCTACGATGTATGCAGAGTTTATAGCATGCTATGAGGCAACGTTGCAGGCCAAGTGGCTAAAGAAATTTATACCCGACTTGAAAGTGGTAGATTGTATTAATAGACCACTTAAAATGTACTGCGATAATGAGCCCGCAGTATTTTATGCTCACAACAACAAGTCGAGTAATGCTACCAAACCAATAGAGATAAAGTTCTATGTTGTGAAAGATAAAATCCAGGATCACACCATAAGTCTGGAGCATATAAGTACGAAAAATATGCTACCGGATCCGCTCACTAAAGGCTTACCACCCAGTGTGTTTAGATAACACATTACCGGTATGGGTTTAAAGGAAAGCCTTATGATCACTGGATAATGGCCCGAGTTATGATCCTTCGTAATGGAGAAGTTTATTGTGGCTGATTAATCTAATTGAAATAACAATTTTGATGACTCATGCTCAATGTGCTTTTTTGTTATGAAGTGGATGTCAGGCGAAGAGCTTAAGGTAAGAAAACATACGGTGAGATCGAGGGGGAGATTGTTAGGTCGATCTCCACCACCACGGCCCAAAGGCCGTGATGGGCTCGGTCCACGCACCTGATCGGGGGAGCCCAACCTAGCATTGGTTGGTGGGCCCCCGTTGTACAGTGCTATAAAGAAAGGGGTGGGGGCTAGGGCACGGCACACGAGATTCACCGCGCCGCAGCCACCACCCCAACACTCCCTACCGATCGAGGGGCACTGGAGCAACGGGAAGCCGCACCACCGCCGCCGGCGACTTCCGGTTGGATCCGGAGGACCCGCTGCCACCGCCCCGACCTCAACCGGAGGCCGACCGCACCGCCAGCGCCTCCTCAACCCGCGGCCGCCCCAGCGGCCGCCACCGCCGCCATGGCCGCCGTCGACCCCGTCGCCAACACGAATGGTATCTACTCCTACTCTCCCCTTTTAGGTGTGGTTCTTCTTAATCTAGTAGTTGTTCATGTTTAGCCATGTTTTACCCTATTAATCAAGTTATACCCAAGATTAATCTACTGCTAATGATCCTAGAAGTCTATCAAGCCCTTCCAGAACTGAATTTAGCATGGAATTTTTGCCTAATTCTGATAAGGATTTGCGTGTTCCTGTGCAGCTTACTAGAAAGGTTCTCATTTATAGGAGATGATGAATCATGTGCAGCCCTTCCAGAACCAAAATAAGTGGTTGCTGAATAGTGAATAAATTTATAATAACGTGTGGTTCCTGTTTTGTAATAATGGCTGGATATATTACTATGATGTAGAGGCCGGAATATTGAACTATTCCTTTATCTAAAAAAAGAATAGTGAATAAATTTATTATGATGTTGTTTCTCAGTCCAATTCCTTCTTATTAATGATGTATGGAACCATTATGTTGTATTTAGTGATTAAAAGATTGTGCACTATAATTAATCATATAATTCTATCCAAAGGCATCAGTATTTAGAAATCCCAACGTGTTCGATGTATTCTACTGATTTGAGCAAACATATGTTTGATTTTTCTAGCCCGCGCAACTGCACGGGGGATCCAACTGGTTTAAGTAATGAAATTCGGGCATAGCCCATAATAATGGAAAAAAAAATCTGGTCAGCCATGCTTAAAATGGGCTGAGTGCTATTACAAGTAGTACTAACGGTAGCTTGTTAGCAAGTTCTACTCTAATCCCATCAAATCGAGCATTAGCTCCATGGAAGAAGGAAGAACGTTGGGAAGAATCAGGATAGTAAATCAAAACAGACTCAATTCTACTTGAATCCACATCAATCACCAACCCCATGGAAGATGACTTTGCTAGCAAATCAAAGGAGACTCCACCTTGACTTCCCTTCCTCCAGATCCTAGATCTAGCAAGCCTACCTTCCCGGAGCCATCATCCTCAATTTCCACTTTATTGCCAAGATTTAAAATGAGCTCATAAACCATAAGACCAGCACGTGAGAACAAACTCAAGAGGAGTCCTATCGAGACGATATCCGAAGAAAGAGACGACACTGTACCCATGAAGCCTTCGAGTTGAGGTCTGGGGATTAAAATAATAGTGATTAAAATAATCGATCGCATACCTGGCATTTGCTTTTGCTAAAAAAGAACAGATTGAAGCAGCAAGGCTCTTTCAGTTTCCACTTGTTTCTGACTTTGGCACCAGTAGCTAATAGATTGAAACAACAAATTAAACTTCAGACTTCAGAAATTGAACCATTCAGGAATAACAAAACCCTAAGATGAAATTCCTAATCAATTCCACACGTCAAGTAGAGAAATGGCTTTGGGATAATCTGTACGTAACCTCAGGTCACACGTTGGTGTTCGGAACCTAGGCGGGGTGGACTGGAGGCGCTGCTAGTTGCCACGGTGCCGCGGAGACAAGCGAGAAGACGTCGATGAGAGATTAGAAACGAATCGTCACCGTCTCGGACTGATGAGCGATAGAGAGAGGCTCTTAGCCTTTGTGGCGGTACCTTAGGGGGCTCCTATATATGTCCGGATGTTTGAATCCAGGTTCTAAACTTTAAACTTTAGGAGATGTCACATCGAAATGTAAGAGGATGTCGATAAGGATTTTCGATTACCAATAAAAAAAATAAATTACAGATTCTATCAGTAGTCCACCAGACAAATTAATTAAGTATAATTAATCTGTCATTAGCACATGTTTACTGTAGCACCACACTGTCAAATCATAGACTAATTAGGTTTAAAAATTGTCTCATAAAATAGTTGCAATATGTGTAATTAGTTATTTTTTTAATTTACATTTAATACTTCATACATATGTACTTTGTTTCGATGTGATATATGCTAAACTTTAGCACGAGGAACCAAACGGGAACTCATCTATAAAGCCCAACAAGACCCAGTTGGTTATGGGCCATTCAACTTTTCAATGGAAATATATTGAATACGAAATGTTGATCAACATTTTATCTTTTCGGAAATGTTGAACCCCAACTTTTTTTCTGAAAAAAGTTGACCAACATTTTCGAGAAATGTTGGATCTTAACTTCTTTTGCCAACATTTTTTCATAAATGTTGAGTCTCAATTTTTTTCTCCAACATTTTTTTTTCGAAAAAAGCTGAGTCCCAAATTTTTCCGCCAACATTTTTCAAAAAAAAGTTGACCAACATTTTTCAAAAATGTTTGTTGAGCCTCAACATTTTTTTTACCAACTTTTTTCACCCAACACTTTTTAAAAATATTAAAGTTCAACATTTTTGATGAACCAACATTTTTTAAAAAAAGTTGAAACAACGTAAAAAAAGTTAAATGGCATCTCCTTCGTCTCCGGCGTACACGAGCAGCACCATGGGCGGTGCCGAGGCCGAGGCAGGGCCGCGGCGGTAGCGAGCTCCGGCGGCCGCGGCCGGTGCCGGTGTGTCAGCGCCGGCAAGCAGCATCGAGGCCGGGGCAGGGCCACGGCGGCAGCGAGCTCTGGCAGCCAAGGCCGGCAGTGGCGAGTTGGGCGGCCGGCAGTGGCGCGGCTGTGCGGCGCAGGGCGGCTCGTCCTGGCGCGACACAGGGTTCGGCCGGCGCGCCTGGGCGGGCGCACAGGCCGCGGCGAGGTCGAGGCGGCTGGGAAGGCGCACCCATGTGGGGGCCGAGGCTAGTGTTGCGGAGGCCGGGGAGCGCTGGACGGCGCGGCGGCTGGACGACAGGGCGGGGCGCGCAGGTCCGTGCGGCCGGTCATGGTGTGGCGGCGGCAGCGCGATGCAGATAGGAGCAGTGCCGGCCCTAGGGGTTGGGCACCGGGTGCGACGGCCGAGGGCCTAAGCCGGGGAGGGGCCCAAACCTAGGTATGTATACGTTACGTACAAGCCTATATGTATGTGTATCAGAACGCCCAAAGGGCAAAAACGAGACGTCGTCGGCCAATCTCGTGGAGAAAGAACAAAGTGAACCGAGGGAGCCACGGAAAGCAAAATGCTTGTGGCTAGTTTCACAGGCGCCGTCGTGAGTCGTGACTCGCGATCTGATCGTGGCATCGGGCCAGTACTGAATCACGGAGGGGCCATACTGCGACGAGTTCTCCAAGGGCTTTAGAGCATGTTTAATGGTTTAGCCCGCTTGCCGAAGTATCCAACGCCACGTCATATCCCGTCCAAAACACTTGTTCCTTTTTTTAAAAAATTTCCCTGCACCATGCAATTTTTAATGCTCCTTTGTAGCCTGTTGAACCGAGGACTAATGGGAGCAGCCGGAGTGGTGGTGGCGGGTCTAAAAAGATGCAAATTAGTGCATGCGCCGACGTTTGGTGAACCGCCGCTCTCTTCTCTCTCTTCTTTTCTTACTCTTTCACCTAAAACTTCTATGATCTGGATAACCATGCTCTTATAAGATCTACATTCTAGAGGGGCCTTCGCGACAAGTTCGCCAGAGGGCCTTCAAAATCCTAGGGCCGGCACTGGATAGGAGGTGGCGGCGCGTTACGGGGAGAAGAAAGAGGGCAACAACTGGGTTTAGGGTAAGCAGATCTAAGGGCTGAGAAGGCTTGCACGAATCCCAAACAGCAGAAGACGAGGAGGAAAAAACTTCCGAAAGATATATAGGATTTCTGAGTTACTACCATGTGGTTGTGGGCCGTATGGGCTACGTAAATAACACAGCAGGCTTGACTGCGGGGTTGTAGTACATGTGAGATATACGCTGCTCGTTTGGTGGCATGGTCTTGGCGCACACGCCGTTGGTCATGACAACTGCACTACTACTTAGGAGTGTGGCTACGAGAGTATAAAACTATAGATTTTTTTTGAGTTACGTATAGAACTATAGATTCAATTCAAGGACCACCGGCCAAAAGATTAATGCGCCCAAGGAAACAACGTCCCGAGGCCCACGCCGAACAGCCCTTGGGAAATGGTGCACCAGCTCATGCACGCGGGTGGGGACATTTCTGTCGGCCAGGGACGACGGCACCCTCGCTCTATTTTCTCTTCTTCCCGTGGTGCTGCCAGATTTCCGTTACTTTTCTTCCCCAGCTTCTCCGCTCCCAACACTTCCTGCGCCCGTCCCCTATGCCACGGTCTTCCTTTCCCGCCTTCTCTTCAGAGCGCTTGATATCCAAAGGCGCACTCACGGGCCATAGATTTAGGATCGGTTGGTGCAGCAAGCTAAGGAAGACATGCTCCGGGCTGCGCGTTTTCGTGAAGACAGCAAAAAAGAAGCTGATCCTGTGCCGTTTCATCGCCTCATATCTGTTTGCTGCTGGCTGATGCCAATATATCAGTAGTGCGAGTTTGCTCGAGCATACTAGCAACGCCCAGTGTTCACCCTCGCGAAATCACCGCCAGTTGAAATAAATAAAAGGCTTTCCTTGTCATCATCCAAATAAAAAAGCGCACACCCGACCGTTGCTAACATAGGAGGAGCGCAAAGATGATGGCCAACAGCTTGTTGGAGTGGATTGCTGGTACTACTGGGGGAAGGACGCATCCCACGAGACCACTGCACCGCTCACGTTGACGAATAATAACATTTATGATGAACCGGACTGCTTGCAATGATAACTGCAGAGATAGTATTATCACAATACACCACTGTAGCTTTTGTCAGTGTTGATGCGGATCTCTCCAGCGATAATGACAAAACCAGAGACACACTTAGAGCAAAGCATTGACAAC
>WEIB01000667.1:0-30408 GCA_015476505.1 Urochloa ruziziensis
ACGTCCCTTTGCTCGTTCTTGCCAGCATGTGAACCGCACTTGATCCACCAGCCATCGGGTCCCTCGAACCAAGCCTACTTGTCTCTCCGCTCCTCGGAGGCCGCCATGGCTAAGACCTTTCGCGCCTGTTCTTCACCTGCACCAATGCAACCAAGCCGCATTCTACACCTGCAATACTTGAGCCAAGGGAAACGTCAATCCACACCACGTTGTCAATCACTCATCACACCAGGAAGCGACCATCCACCGGTCCTTGACACTCCGGGTCCTCAGTTGCACCCCACGGAACTGCAGTGGTAGGCGGCAGGTGGTGACAGCCCTGTCCGTCCTTTGTACTCCACCACGTTCGGGTGTACTCATAACAGTAGTGCTGAGCCCGGAAGAACCCCTCTCTCACCCCGTTCTGAGTTCTTCCCGTTCTAGCCGTCGAAGCAGACCAGGTTAGGTATCGATAGTTTGTCTGGGGTAACGAGTAGCTAACTAAAGTCAAGCTCTCTACCCATTTATCCTTTTTCTCCTTGGTGGATCCGGTTAGAAAAGTTCTAGGCTAGTCGCGTCTGCCGTTCCTTGGATTCGATATCCAGGTTCTTACTCCCCTGGTGAAAGGCTACATCGGACTCCGTGCGCTTGCGGATTTTAGTTAGGCTAAGGAGTGCAACAGCCCATTCTGCTTCTTTGTACCTATTAGGCATTGCAAGTAGATTTGCTAGCGCTTTATTGCATTGATGAGATGATGATGAGCCCGCATAGCCTATTTATATATCCTGACTCCTTGTTTGCCTACTACACTACTATATATGTTTGCTATGCTGTGCTTGCATGTGTGGGATATAGTGGTGATTTTAAACCTCTTGGCGTGAGTATTTTGGGTGGGAAAACTTGGAGAGTTTCGAACCCCCGGCTGGAGTGAGCAGACATTAACCAACCCTCGGGTCGGGGCTTGGAGGCTATTGGACACCTCCTGTACCGTAGCGGGTACATGTGATATGATTTGTGATATGGATGGATTTGAGGCGTTGGGCGGCCATACCTATAATGGGTGCCGATTCGTGGACCACGATGTGGATACACATTTGACGGGGACTTGCTTGCTCTGGCTTAGGCCGAGTCGGTTGGACCTGGTTACAGGACTTTTACGTACGCACCGCTTACCCTTATGGGAGGGGTTCCAGCCATTCTCTAGTTAGTCGGTACCATTGCTGTGGAGTAATGTGCTAGGATTGGGCTTGCCGTTTCACGAGGGTGTGCGGAGCCTGGCTGCGTTCAGCCCTTGTTTCCGAGACTCTCAGCGCTTGTGTGGTGCTAGGGACTCACGATCCCGGATCGTTCGGTTTACTGAATGGGTCCAAGTTCGGGAATGCAGGATGGTACCGGTCTGATTAGGGAGTCATGGTTGTGGGTTGTGTCTCAAGACGGCGGCCACCGTCTGCAGCCCGAGTGGTTCCAGGTGTACACGCTCTGCAGAGTTAGAATCTATACGTATAGCCGCGTCCTCGGTCATGGACACCCCCTGTATACTGGCTTCTTCTGATTAGTGTTTTGGGACTTTCTACCTCCCCCTCTTCTAAAACTGCAGGATGGGATGAGAGCTGCTAGTTCAGGATAAGGTCCGGCGTTTGCCGTTGAGATGGGAAAGGTCGGAAGCTTTCCCATCGACTCGAGAGGAGAAGGTGGTGAGGATGAGACGGGAGTCTGGTGTGCCAGAATAGCCCGTGCCGTTGTGATATAGTTGGGGATGATGATGATGGTATTTTATATTTTGCCGCTGCATAGGAAACCCGAACCTTTCCTTGATATATTTTACCCTTTAGATTATATGCCACTTAAAGCTTGCATACAGATGGTGACGTGAACCTATCCCATTCCTTGGGGATAGTTTGTGAGTTGCAGGTGAGGGCTTGGTGTTCAAGTCCGAATGTGTTAGATGGGTAGCACTGCTTCGCTCAAGGTTGCCTGTGGAATGAAGATGAAGACTTGAGGACTTAGCTACCGCCACGCAGGACTTCCGCTTGTCGCTCAGCCCGTGAGGCTTGTACTATACTCGTATTTCCATGTTTGGTATGGATGTAAACCTCTTTTTGTAATCTAATATTCTTTGTATGACTATGATATTATGCTGAGATGAGTTCTGTACGTGATAGCTACTGATCCAGGGACTATCACAAGGGTACAGAGAGTCGGATTCTCGATTACGAAAATCCGGTTCGTCACACCTCTCATATAAAATTTCCTAACACTGATTGGAAATAAGATTTGCATTTCATACCTTTTGGCTTCTTGTCCATACACGTTTTGTTTTAGCATTCATAAGTTGATGTGTGGAAATATAGTTCTTGTTCTGAGAAACACTTCGTGTCGCCTTAGAAGCTGGAATTTTTACACCACTTTTCTCTACTCTTGGCACAGCATCACTTGGGTCTCTGCTTTTTGGGGTAGACTGCATAGGAAACACTTGTGGAAGGAAATTTGCTCATATTCAATATCATATTGGCTGCAATGAATACCTTTTACTTTTTTACCTGAACAGATAGGGTTCCACTCGCATTAGAAGTGACACTATTCTCGACTGTTGGCGTAACTTCAATTGGGTCAATGCTTTTTGCACCAATCTGCATAGGAAATAATTGGGGATGGAACTTTACTCATATTCCAATACAACCTGTAATCAATTTCTATTTTTTTTACCTCAGCTGATGGGGTTTCACTCTCAGTAGAAGCAGCACTTTTCTCAATTGTTGGCACTGCTTCACTTGGGTCAATGATTTTTGCAGCGGTCTGCAAAGAAAGAAATTATTAAAGGAACTTATCACATCACATTCGAATATCGTGATGGGTACAATGAATATCCGAATAATGTTTTACCTCAACAAATGGGGTTACTGTATGACCTGCAAATGTTGCCATGAGTTCTTCCCTAAGTGCTTGGAGTTTGTTCCTCTCTTCCTCTCTATACTGTTGCATTTTTTCTTCCAATCTCCTTTCACTTTCAGCTTCTTGATTTGCAAGTTTTCATTTAACTTGTCAACCTCATCTTGTAGCGCAATATTTCTCCGGTTGGCTGTTGTTGTGGCACGAGCTTGTTCTTGGAGTTGAGCCTTCAATGATTGCATCTCTGTTGGGCGCCTAGACATGTACCCATGACCATGTATAGCGGATGTTTTGCATCCTATGCTTTCCTTGTAGCTTGACTAGAAAATATCATTTTCCTGCTGAATCGAGAGATATGTTCCATCAATGGTTTCTTTCTCAGCAACTCTGAAGCATCCATTATCCTAAATGAAACAACAACAATGGCGTTAGTATTCCATATAAAAAATCTATCAATATTGTGAATAATGCTGTGAGTAGAAAACTGAATAAATTACTCACATAGACATCCTTAGATGCTTGGTCTGACCATCGCCCATTCCTCATGTGTGTATGCATCCAAAGACGAAGATCTGGTGGTTCTTCACCTGTTTGCGGGTCTCTCTAAAATGCCAAGAATATATAATATGAGTTGACACATGTGAAAAAGAACAATACAAAATGTGATAGGAAAAATAACTAAAATGCATGTCATAGCAATACCTGTTCATCGCTAAGTTTGGAGAATGATATGGAACCCATGGAATGATTGGTCCTTTTTTCATGACGGCTGCTCGAGTTCCTTCTGCTAGCCTCCTACAAAAGGTTGGAGTAACAAAATACATTATTAATTAGTAGTGCACCGAACATATTGCACATGTGTTTTAGAAAATAAATGGAAAGGAAATGCTACCAGACCTGGAAATCATTACTTCCAAAATACAAAATCAAGTAGTGCCACTCAACAATATCTAAGTCTTTAGGATTGTGTTTCATTCTTGCATCATAACTATTGTATGCCTTGTATGTAGCACTGAATGTTGCTCGCCATCCTTTGTATCGATCTCTAGCTATGGCCCATATCTTCTTCTTTTCATCGTCAGTGTTTTGAACGTCCCACCGATTATGTTTATTTGAAAACACATTCAGAAGGTGAAGTATGTGGATAGGTGAGATTTAATACAGAAATTAGGCAACAAAACCAAATAATGTGTACCATTATATCCAAGGCTATAGAATTTTTCACATTTAGCTCAATATCACTCCACTTTTTTACTCCAATAAGTGGAGCCCTTTTCCTTGTAAACATTACCACTTCATCGACAAATGAGCGAGAGTTAGGGCCTGTGGCACCTCCCAGCCTTGATGCAAATTCAATTTGTAATTTCTGGGAGCCACTCCTTATTCTCTTCATGGCTGCTGCGAAACCCTTGGCTGCACCACGCCCGCCTTTTTTTTCTTTACTGTTACCTGCTATGGAAACCAATAAGGCTAAAATGAAGAAACAATTTCAGCAGGGGAGATGGCATTGTAAACAAATTGTAGGATGCATAACACACCATTTTCGTTTCTTTTTTTACGCCGAGCATGAGATGGCCAATTGTTTTGTGGTGATGGGCTGCTAGCAAGACGTTTGTCATCAGAAAATTTATCAACATCACTGCCATCCTCATCTATATACGATACTGCATTAAATATGGAAGCATCAGAAGTGATATGAGCCCTATCACAATCAACCTCGATAATTTCCTCATGCCACGGTGCCCCTTTGCATTCAAAAACTACAGTCCACATCTCACCAGTGAGACTGCAACAAAATCAATTGGGACAAAGTTAGTACATATTAAAATAAATTACAAATAATAACAATTAGAGGATGTACCGACATACTAAATTCATCCGATACAGTACATGTATTATGTTAAAAGTCTCATGGGAAATCTGACAATTATGGCTACACTAGAAAATAATAAATTAGAAAGATATGCTTTAAATTGAGAAATAGATAAATGGTTCTGAAAGATGGTCCTAGGTAAACAACACCAATGCAGTCGAGAGCCATAGATGGATATACCCAGATCATGCTCTTTTTACATGATCCAAATTGATAATTTTAGAATATTGTGCTTTCAATAAATGTGAAATAACTTTCAAGTTGGTCCAGTTTTGACAATTTTTTTAATCTAAGTGCTTCTATGTTGGCTGCAGATGAGAGCTCTGATCTCCACTAACAAAAATGTTGGAAAGCGTCACAAGGATCAATTTGTAGGCTGGTTCGAGCGTACGGTGAGCTACAATTAATTCTTTTCTTGTGCTTTGCAGTGAATGTAGAAATTAATAAATTATAGCTCACCGTACTAGCAATTTGATGCATATAATTTATATGAAAAGTAAAACAATTTTTATACTGCTTGCAGATCAGAAAACTATACGCAGAAGGAAAAACAAGTGATGAGATACATGCACTTTCTCAAGGACCAGACCATCGTGCACGTGTTTTCAATAGATGCTTAATCAATGGTTTTCTGTTCAGAACAGCTGAAATAGAGAAGAATCCGAGTACACAACACAGTGGTCCTTTTTGAATGTGACTGGTACGATGTACCTCCTGCTAGTAAGAGCAAAGGTAGAGGATTTAAAAGGGATCAGTATGGGATTATCGATATTGATGTGACTCGATTCCGATATCTAAATGATCCTTACATTTTGGGGACACAAGCTGAGCAGGTGTTTTATGTGAAAGGTTACAAGAAACCAAATTGGTCCACAGTTATCAGGATGAAGCCAAGAAATGTGTTTGCCATTCCAGACTCAGAATGTCCAGAAGATGATGGAGAAACTGATGTTGACTCGCTGGACGTCGGAGTGGAAAGCATGATAGAATCACAGAGACATGAGGAGTTGACAAATTGGACTAGATCAGGTATTGAAGGTGTGACTGGTGATGCTTTTGTTATTAAAAAGGCATATGCTGATTCTGTACCCGAACCAACAACAAGCGAGTTAGCAGACGACGAAGAAGATGACACCACTGACGACTACATTGATGATGGATGCGTAGCACCTGTGAATAAAAATACTGAAGAACCGGAGGATGCATTTTTCATATAATTTCAGCTTTCTGATACGGCCTGTCGTTAATTTGCCACTTTGTATAACCATAGCTAGATCACATTCCTTTCTTGTAAGACCACAATGCTTTTGTCATTAGGAGTTCGGTGATTGGATTGCATAATAATGAGGATTTTTAAAGGTTATTATGGACAGCTTTGCTTGCTACCTTGTCTGTATCGAACTGCACACACAAGTTGTGTTTGCCCTCAGCTAACCCTCTCTTCAATAACAGGCTATTTCCCATCTCAGCATCCACCCAAAAAAATAACCATGCACTCTTTTTTTTTTTTAGAATAAAATTAACCATGCACTCAAAGCTCCAACCACAGCCCTCTTGCAACACACAAAGCTGAGACCCCATGCACTCAAAGCCAAGGCACGCCAGGCACAACCATTGAACTAGTACTGTGTGCTTGATTTTAAAGGGATGGTAACAAAAAATAAATAATGGAAAAAATTTGTGGTGCATACTAGAATCGAACCACGGTCTTGACCGTCCAAACAAAGCGCAACCATTGAACTGGTACTGTATCTTCGATTTTTGTTACAGACCCAAGCTTTATAATTATTATGTTTTAGCTAACTCATTGAATTATAAAGGATGTCATTGCCGGACGAAATCACAACAGAACAAGTGGCCTAGTGATTAGTTGCTTTGGCTACTAGCTGCAGCGTCGACTGTTCGAATCCCATATAGGCCATCTTTTTTTTAACAATATGAGGCCGGTCGTGAACTCGTGATGTGGCGCGGGTGGCCTTATGTGGCATGGCGGAGGGGGTCGGGGGCGGCCGAGTGACGTGGCCGAGGAGCTGGCGGAGGGGCTAAGGGCGGCCAGGTGACTTGGCGGAGGGGGAGGGTAGCCGAGGAGCTGGGTCGTTGATATAGAACCTCATGCTTACCATAATAACATTAGAAAATACTCATTTTTTTGTGTCATTGATTTTTAAAGGGATGGTAACAAAAAATAATGGAATAAATTTAAGACACATAGTAGAATCGAACCACGGCCTTGATGGTCTGATGCCACCAAAGAGATTTTGTTGCAAAAAACTAATTTATTGCAACAAATTAAACTACAATATACCAACAAAAACAATCTGTGGCAATAGCATCATCTTTATGCAACCGCTAAGTTTTTTGTTGCAATATAGAGAAATGTATTGCAACACACCTAAGGATTTAATGCAACGCAACAAACTTGTAGTAATATCAATTACTACTCACAACCACTTTGAATTTGGTAGCAATAACCGTTACATATTGCAACAAAAATATAAATTATAACAACAAAAAATAAATGTTGCCAAATTATGAGCTACTTACAACCATATTTCAATGGTTGCAAATGCATCAATCATTTGCAACGAAATTACAAAATAGTTGCAACAACACCTATGTAATGCAACATATTTTGTGTGGTTGCAATGAGCTCTGTGGCATTAGCCCTAAAATCTAGTAGTGCTCGGAGGAGGAAGAAACGGGTCTAAACCTGAGCGCTTGTGCTTTTTAGATTGTTTTTTCACTAGGGCAGCCCTCCACGTGACAAGTTTCTTTTGACGCATTGTGATCGAAAGAGTCAAGAGCAAGGAGGGATCGAAGAAAGGAAGACGGCGGCGGCGACGGACCTCCGACGAATAAGGAAGAAGAAAACGACAGCTTTTTTCCTAAGGAATGTGAAAAGTAAAAACCCTAAAGAAATGGTTATTTTATAAACCACAGTGAAAACCTAGGGAAAAGTGCCTGACTTGGATAACAGATATTGTTCAGCTTTTAAAAGAGGAAAAGACGTCACCTAGATCATTGTTTTTAGAATAGCTCCTAAAAACAAAAATCTATCTAACGACCTTAGCCTTTTTTAGATTCGGGGACTTTCATTATCCACAAGTACCTTAAGATCCTTTTTACCACTACCAAAAAGAGTGGTTCAAGGCTCGGGGCTACAAAGCACATGAACCACAAAGTGTGGAATTTTTTAAAATTTCACCCAAGATTCAAGATTTTTTCAGGACCATCAGCTCGAATCATCGATTCAAACTAAAGCTCGGGGGCTACTTCATATGAAGTGCAATTTCAAAGATCGCACTCCTCAAATAAAAGGACGTGAGCACCTCACAGCCTCGTCCTAGAAGACCAAAAGACTGCAGTCCAAGGAAGTACTCGGAGATTTTCAAGGAAGACGAAGAAGTACTCGAACCAAGCGGTCCAAGCACTCTCAAGACAAGAAAAGTACTCGGCTATGAATTGCACGGGGGCTTGTTGGACATAGAGGCCCAGGGCCCACACGTACACAGGATTAACTCCAAAGAAGGATATGGCAATGAGTAGAGACCGAGGCGCAAGGCAGCTCAGGACTCTACAAGGTATGGAAACTAGTCGACAATAGGAAAGTAATCGCATAGCGAGGCTTCCTCGAGTTTCTACTCGCACTAGACTAGGATTCCACTCTTTGTAACCCTACCCCCCAGTATATAAGGCCGGGTAGGGACCCCTCTCAACTCGAATCCAATAGATCACACAATACGATCCAATAGGACGTAAATCCACAGAATAGAGAGAATCTCGACTAGTCTTACTGATCATCGATCAAGTAAGACAAGCTTGTACTCATATTCATCCTACATAATACAAGATCAGCAACAAGATGTAGGGTGTTATGCCTAATTGACGGCCCGAACCTGTATAAATCTCGTGTCACGTAATCGTCGAGTTCCTGATTCTACTGTCACTCCACCGAAACTCTACTACCTAGGGATACTCCTTGGTAGGACTGCCGGTAAAACACCGACAAGTGGTGATGCTGTGAGGGCAGTCTATGCTTCCAAGGGTCACTGAGAAACCCTTTGTTCCTCAACTCTTTGAAGATGGGCATCCCCCTAAGCCGGTAATTTCTGCTACATCTCCTTTGTTTCCTGTTTTCCTAGATCTGTGCTTGACGTCCCTCTTTTGTTTTTTAGGAAGATGTGGAGAAGTTCTATTTTTGGACTTCAGTGTCAGATGCCTCTGAGCACGACTCTATTGAGTTGGCTGCTATTGCACCCATGCCCAAGCGTCGACGAAGAAGTTCGTCGAGAGGGAAGAAAGTTGTGCCGAGTGCTTCCGCAGCGGTGGATCCTAGGTACTGTTCTCGATTTTCTTGTCCTGAGTGCTTTTCCTTTGTTTCTCGACTGCTTCTTTCCTTGACCGCTTCTTATTTGTTCCTTTTGCCTCCTAGTGCCACTGGGGAGGATAGAATGTTGGAGCCCTCGGGAGTGGTTCTGACACGGAGTCAGACCCGCTTCTGGCGGCTAATGCTGAAAGGGAAGTCGTGGTTAACTGTCACACCCAAATTTACACAAAACCTAAATGCGGCCGTATGTGTGCCCAGGATGTCCATAGAACACATACAGCTTACAAATATGGATCTCAAAGAACACTATGCTCAAATAAAAGTTGTTTTACATCCAGAGTTTAACACAAAGACATAGTCTTACATAAATAACACAACTGAAATCTATTTATTAATGTTCTCAACTAAAGATGAATGGCGCCTCAATCCCACAGGGACGCCGACTGGTTGATCGTAGCTCAGAAGTAGGGAAGATCCTCCGGGAAGTCTGCAATCGGCTCCACATTCACTGCTCCATCTGTTACCCATCCGAGATTTTGTTGATTGTTGGCAAGTGTAAGTAACTCATCTTACTTAGCAAGTATAACAACAGTTTATTCAAGGCTAAAAAGGCTGACTCGGGCTGACTGCTTTAGCACTTTTAGTTGGTTCGTTTTATCATTCTCCTAGTTACTACAAGTATATGAGAACTCCCGGTTGTAACCCCAATTAAAGTTGTAAGTATAATTAGAACCATAGAACATCATCATCATCATCTTCTAATAAAAAAGGTTCTAGGCCGCTCGTGACCGTGAGCACGGCTATCATGATAGATGTACACTCTGCAGAGGTTTCGCCCTTTCCCCAACCGTTAGCGTAAAAGCTCAAAGGAGCTTTCAACCCAACCACGCACATACCACACTTCCGAGGTGCGAGTGCATAGGGACGCTACAAGGCTTTTCGCTAGACAGCCTAACAAACACAGTAGCCGTATTGGTTCAACATAGGCAGCATGACCCAAGGCATCGAGATTGATGTACGCCCACGGACATAACACACCATGGGGGGATCAATGGCGTCCAGAGCGCATACCCAAAGCGCAACGTGCGGAGCTCCCAGAGCGCAGGTAAGGCGCTCCCGACACGGGACGGTTGCCTAACGAGACATAGCCAACAGATCTCAGAGCACAGGTGAGACCGTCCTCGATGGATCAAACCATACTCTCAGCCATGTTCCCCACGTACGCCTTTCGGTAACCACTGGTAAGCTACTTGTCCAAGACCAGAGCCATAATAGTTACGGTGGCGACGACAGGTTCCTGGGTTGCCGCTTTAAGAACCGGACCTTACGGAGAGACACTAGAGCATACACGAAGCAAAGCTCTAGCTCCCTGAACCATGTTGCTAAAAAGCAAGTTTTACCATTATGTTTAGGTGAACCATTAGGTCATGCTTAACAGTTGAATAAAAGTGATGTAGCTGCGCTTAGCAAAAGGACTACCCATATGCATAAACCTGGGATAACAAGGTACAGGATAAAAGTACTAGGAATTGCCTTAAGGTAAACAAATTTAGACACATGCGTATGTATGGACGTAATTTAAAGGTGTGTAGGTAGCAAGGATTGTCCATGCTATACTTGCCTTCCTTAAAGCCCGGCTGCAGCTGCAAGTCCTGCTCCTCGAACTCCCGATCGCCCACGAATTCGAACGGCTCACCGGCTGGTCACGCAATAACCACACAATCACCACACAGGCCAATACATGCAAGCAAAGTTACTCTATTAGAACAATACACCAAACAGTAACAAAAGAGCAAGAAAAGACTATAAAACTAATCTACGCTTTGCTACGAACTCATGAGCGCTAGAATCACCCAAAACGGAGCTAAAACGTGAAAACTACGCTAAAAACAAGCTAGAGGGACTTGCTGGCAAAGAACTAAAACTACCAGGGGCCTAAACAAAAGAAAAGGACTAAACTGTGAGAAAACTAAAACTGCGCTAGACTGAACCGTAAAAGCAGGAAAGCTCAGGGGCCTCTACGCAAAGCGGCAGACGGCGGCTGACGGCGGCTGACGCAGTGCTGACACTAGCGCGACGCTGTCTGCTGGCGTCAGCCGGGCGCGGGCCGGGGCGGCACTGTGCCGTGGACTTGGCTGTGGACCGCGCTAGAGTGCGCGTCCATCGGTCCACGGTGCACCGGGGGCGTACCCCTTCGCGGGGTCTGATCTGGGCCGTCGCGCCCGGATCGGACGGCGGGCGGCGGCGGCGAGCGGACGGCGGGGCGGCAGCGGCGCGTTTGGGCGCTGCGGAGCGCCGCGGAGCTCGCAGAGACCTCCAGGGCGTCGGGGAGCTCACTGTGATGTCGAACCTGGCGACAGGGAACGGTGAGCGGCTCTGGGACGGCGGCTCCAAGTGCGGCGACGGCGCGAGCTCGGTAGCAGCTAGGGTTTAGGGTAAAGAGGGGGGCGCGGGCGGCGGCGGCGAGCCTTAAATAGGCCGGGGGGGGGGGGGCGGCCTAGGCGCGCTTGCCAAGCCGGGTCGGACGCGGCGCAGCGGCGGGTCGGACTCGAGTCCGACCTGGACTTGAGCGGCGGCGGGAGGTTGGGGCTGACGGGTGGGGCCCGCGTGGCAGCGGCTGCGGGCGGCGACGCGCGCGCGGGCGAGTGGGCTGCGGCGCTGGTGGGCTGCGGCCCACCAAGCGGAGGCGAGGCGCGCGCAGTGGAGGCGAGCGAGCTGGCCAGGGCTGGCGCGGGTCGCTGGGCCGAGCTAGAGCTGGAGCGCTGGGCCAGCCATGGAGAAGAAAGGGGAGAGGGCAAAAGAGAAGGGGGTTTTCTGGACTTCGGAGAAAAAGGCAAAAAGAGAAAAAGAGAGCGACCAAACAACTCAAGCAAAAATATATGCACCAGCATGAATGCAACAGAGATGTTCTTAAACCTTATATTTGCTTTTAATTCCTTAAAAAGTTTTATTTCCCCTATATTAATTGTGGCACTTTAATAAAGAGGGCAATTTAATTACTAATTCAAGAAAGGGCATTTTTAGGGTGTTACATTGACCAGTCAGCCGCTGCTTCCTCGGGTTGTTCCGGGCCAGGTGCCATGAGGGCGAAACCTTTGGTATTTGGTCCGCCTATATTTGTGAGCAAATCTTCCATGAGGTACTTTTCTTCTCCTCTTAGAGCAGTTAACTGTTTCAGCTTTTTATCTGATGAGTTGCTTTCTTTCTTCTACCAGGAAGGTAGAGGTGAGTGCTCGTCAAGAAAATGTACCGCCGCCGGAGAAGACCATTGCGATTCCTCCTTTTACGGAGGTTGCTAAGGAGCCGGTGGTGTCTTTGGGAGAGGAGTTGCTTCCGTCGTCGTCAGATGCGGGTGTAATCCCTCCTTCTGAATCGACTCGTGATGAAGAGCATGTGGGTGATAGACAACCCGAAGCGGCGCCACTTGTTGCTGCTCCCAAGGTCCTTGTCTCTTCTCCTTTGTCCCCTTTTCGTGTCTTGTTTTGTGACTTTGTTGGCTTTTTCAGGCTGAGGGTCGAGCGCTTGACGTAGCTTTGCTTGGGATGTCGACTGGTTTGGCATCGGCATCGATCCCTCTGACATTGCCATCGAGTACTGCTGGTAGTACGAGTGGTTCTTTCGCCGGTTTCAAGGTTCCAGCAAAATATATTGAAGATCCTCTGGTTGGCAAGGAACGAGTAGAGCTGTCTCTTGTGAAAGGCAAGTCAATGTTGGAGTATGCCCATGAGTGCATCGACTATCTGAAGGTACTCTACTGCCAATCTTTGTTTCTTCCTTTGCTCTGGGATCTGTTGATTTACTCTTTCTTCCCTTTTAGGATGTTGCCGTAAGCTCTCAGGAGAAATCAGATCTACCGCGGGAGGCTGAGGCGGAGTTGGAGAACCATTGATCTCAAAAGCTCCATCTTTTGTCGAAGATTGACTATATTACCGCTGACAAGCTGAGCGAGTCTCGTGCTTTTGCGTTGGAGCGGGAGAAACTTGAGCAGGCGATCCTTAAGCTTTAAACCAAGAACAAGACTCTTACCGCCTCAAAGGCTGGTGAGATCTTTTGCCTTTATTTCCTATTTTAGACTGCTTTTGATACTATCCAGACTTGATTTTTGTCTTTTACTACTTTTTTTTAGCTTTGTCAAAACAAGTGGAAGCGCTTGAGAAGCATAATACCCTTATGAAGTCTCTTGTTTATGCTGCAAATGAGAAGCTGGAGAAGTACGATGATCTTCAGAAGAAGAATGATCTTCTTAACTTGGAATATCTTGACAGGCTGACTGAGTATGGAATTCTTCAAACGAAGCTTAAGAATGCTGAAGGACCGAAACGACGACCAGAGAGGGGGGGAGTGAATGGGAGCCGATAAAAAATCTTTCCAACCGATCCGGCTATTCTCCCAAAACAACTCCGAAACCTCCGAGAGCAATCTTGCCAAGATCACGTAGCCACTGTCAAGCTACTGACCCTAGGAACAAGAAACGAGCAGCGGAACTCGAACCAATCGAAACGAAGACCAAAACGACGAGAAACGCGGCTCGATCTAACACACCCAGAGGGGGGCGGTTAAACCGGCCAGGGGGGCGGTTAAACCACCCGGGCCTGGGTGGCTCGGGAAAAAGTCAAAACAAAAGTGGATCTCCCAAACCACTTGAGCTCTTGAGGCGAGATTTTGGTCAGATGATCTAGACCCCCAGTGGAGTGTTTTCCCAAAAGATCTCGGCCTCTAACTCAGTACAACTCCCGGAACCGCAGATCTCGCGAAGAACACCATGACCTCGAGTTCATCCCGAAAATCTTAAATCCAGAGCGATTCTCGGCGTTTGGGGGCAAAGGATCACCAGCAAAAGAGGCACAAGGCACTCATACGTGAATCCCCCAAAGAAATCCGAGAGAAAACGCCCTAGAACAAGAAGAACGAAAATCCCCCAAAAATAGCTCCGAAAATACCCACGAAAATAGAAAAAGGAAAAGGAGCTCAGGAAATCAAATCATGGCACAAAGATGAGCAGCACAAACTCAATTACAAAACATGAATTCACCTATACAAACTAGGAATGATTCAAAGTAGTTCTAGGTGGAGGGGATGAAGGGGAAAACAAGTTCAAAGTAAAACCTAAAGAGATAACTAGAGAGATAGCAGCCACCAGCCCTGAAGGGGCCTATTAGTAGTCCAAGTGGTGGTGCTCTAAAGACTAAACTACCCCTAAGTGATACATACCCCTCAGGGGCAAATTTGACATTTGATCTTCAGATATTTTCTGGCTCGGGCACCTTCCACTGCAAGCTTGCTTCGCTCCGACGCAAGCCTTGCAGTCACGCCGCGTGTCCTCCGGATCGAAGCTCCTCGACGCCGTTCTTGGGCCAGCCCAGGGGGGGCGGTTAAACCGGCCCTGGGGGGCGGTTAAACCGCCCCTGTCAGCCCACTCGGCCCAGCTGCCCAAGTTCGCCTCGTTGAGTCCTCGGTCCTTGGTTTTGAGGCCCAAACCAAGGGAAACAGTCCACCGATGATTTTGTGGCCAAATCACCAAACCCCGCGCGCAAACTTCGGTTGTTAGCCGCCACCTTGCGCCGGCTTCTCGTCCGTGTACGAGCTTCGGTTGTGAGCCGCTACCTCGCACCGGAACCACGTCCCCTTTCTCGTTCTTGCCAGCATGTGAACCGCACTTGATCCACCGGCCAACGGGTCCCTCGAACCAAGCCTACTTGTCTCTCCGCTCCTCAGAGGCCGCCATGGCTAAGACCTTTCACGCCTGTTCTTCACCTGCACCAATGCAACCAAGCCGCATTCTACACCTGCAATACTTGAGCCAAGGGAAACGTCAATCCACACCACGTTGTCAATCACTCATCACACCGGGAAGCGACCATCCACCGGTCCTCGGACACACCGGGTCCTCAAATGCTGATGCTGAGGTGCTGCAGAGCCTTGCCACGATAAAGGATCCTGATGAGAGATATCAGGCTTTAGAGAAGGCCGCAATGTCCGTTGCTGATTCTATTGATCGTGAGTCTGCTGCAGAGAGTTCTCGGTCTCTTATCGAGAGGTTGGAGGAGGCTCCTTTGAAGTTTGCTACTTATGTGCGGGAGACTTGTTGCTTCCTCTCAAATCAGATGCTTGCCATTATGCGGTCTCTTCATCCTGATGCTAGTCTGGACGCCGTTCCTGGAGGCAAAGCATAGGATTGTTCTGGAGATGACTTCAAGCAGCTTCTGGAGGAGACCAGGCCATTGGCGGAAAAGGTCGTTGAGAAGCTTCAGCTCTTTGAGGGTGATGATGAGGAGGAGCCTTGTTACTTTCATATGTAAAGTTGAAAAACTTGTGGTCTTTTGTGGAAAACATTGTGATTAGTTCCTCGATGTAATTTATCATCGTTTATCTATCTTTCTTTGTTTTCCTTAGTGACTCGTGCTCTTTAAGCAGTCTTATTCTTTTTCGAGCTGTGTTTCTCTCTTGGGCCTTTTCTTTTCTCAAAACAAAGCAATCGGAAACCTCGATTTTTCTACTCGAGAGTCCGTAGCTTAACTTGCATTTGTAGATTTTTTAGAAGTTTTGGATAGGCCGAGCCTGTTTAGGGGGTTCTCCTTTCGCTTGGACATGTTTTCTTGAAACAAGTTCTCGAAGGTCCTGAATTAGTGGTGCCGCTGTAAGGCCAGTGTACCTCCTCGAAGATCTTCTCGCTTGAACTAATCCTTACTTGTGGAAAAGTACTCGGAAGCCTCGAATAATTTTTGTAAACATCTTGTGTTTTCGTGAAATCCAAGCCTTTTTTCGAGTTTTGTGTTTCTCATTTGGGCATTTCTTTTCTTGAAAGAAGCATTCAAGACTTAGATTCTTTCGATTGTACTTGCTTCTTTGATGGCAAGTACTCGAAGAGTCTTGAAAACAACTGATGCTCGCTAGCATGTGGGGACTTCTCACTTGATCCTGCCCCATACTTGCGGAATAGATACTCGGAAGCCCTGGGATAAACGTGTTATCCTTTATTTTTTCCTTGGATTGAGAATTCAGATGAAGACATTGCTTTGTTCTTGAATATGTAATATTTACAATATATCTCTTCTGTCCTTTTAAGCGTAGAAATGTTGCAGGTGTTCTATATTCCAAGAGTTCGGTTCTTTGGCTCCTTTTTGTGTTTGAAGTCTATATGACCCTGGGCTTGTGACCTTGGATATGATGAATGGTCCTTCCCATCTAGACATCAGCTTATGTAGTTATGCAGTCTTTTGGATGCGTCGCAAAACTAGATCGCCAATGTTGAAGGCTCCTTTTTGAACGTTTCTGTCGTGATAACGTCGTTCTCCTTGAGTGTAACGGACTGACCGTAGAAGAGCTGTGCAATGTTCTTCCTCGACTAGATCGATTTCTAGTTGTCTTGTTGTGTCTGCCAGTCCTTCTTCCTCGACTCGAGAAGAGTTGAACATGATGTCTACTGGTAGGATTGCTTTTGACCCATAAACCAAGTAATATGGAGTTTGTCCTGTGGGTTTGCAAGGCTGAGTTCTTAGCCCCCAGACTACATGAGGTAGTTCGTAGATCCACTTCGCTCCATATTTTGTTGTGTTCGAATAGTCTTTTCTTGAGTCCATCTAGGATTAGCCCATTGGCACGCTTGACTTGACCGTTGGCCTTTGAGTGCGCCACTGATGCTTGCTTGACTTCAATTCCACTTCTGTCGAAAAATCCAAAAATTCATGGCTGTTGAAGTTGGATCCTAGATCTGTGATGATGCTGTGAGGCATGCCAAATCTGTGCATGAGTTCAATGATGAAGTCGGCTGCTTTTCCGCCTTTGATGGTGGTGATAGGTTTGACTTCAATCCATTTTGTGAACTTGTCGATGGCCACCAGTACGTGCACTACAACATTTTTCCCCTAATGCCACGAGTCTTTTATTGCAACGGGCGACTTTAGTTGCAATACATAGGTGTTATTGTGACAACCATAGTTTTTCTTTGCGATAGGGGTGCATGTTGCCACCCCGTTGCGATAATGATTTTGATCGTTGTAAAAGGTAGGCTATATCGCAACGAAGATATGTTTGTTGTAGTAGCGACGACGTTATCGCCACACTACTTTGTCGTCGTTGCAAATAGCTGCCCATATTGCAACGACTAGAAGGCGTTGTAATAATTACAATGGTACGTTGCAAAAGAGTCTTAGATATAGCAACAAAAATGGAGTTGTTGCAAAAGAAATCCCGGTTAAAGCAATGAAACTAGTGTTGTTGCAAAAGCAAGCTTGGGTATAGCAACGAAAATCGACATTGTTGCAACTAGTCTTAGATATAGCAGCGGTAATAGCATTGTTGCAAAAAAATAAGCTTGGTTATCGCAACGAACACTAGAATCGTTGCTACGGAAGGTGATATTGCAACAATGTATAGTCGTTGCAATGTAAATGCACTAATGGTTGCAATAGAGATGAGTGTTTCTGGGTGGATCGCCGGCTTGGTTATGTTCGTGGGCCTTTATGTTTGCCCACAAATATTCAATAGAGATAATGAGGCCTAATCCTCATTATCTATGCTGCGCGGCCTCTCCTTCGTTGAAACACCTCCCGGCGTTTGGGGGCAAGGGATCACCAGCAAAAGAGGCACAAGGCACTCATACGTGATTCCACCAAAGAAATCTGAGAGAAAACAGGCTAGAAAAGTGAAGAACGAAAATCCCCCAAAAATGGCTCCGAAAATACCTCCGAAAATGGGAAAAAGAAAAAGAGCTCGGGAAATCAAATCATGGCACAAAGATGAGCAGCACAAACTCCATCACATAACCATGAATTCACCTATACAAAACTAAGAAAGATTAGAAGTAGTTCTAGGTGAAGGGGATGAAGGGAAAACTAGTTCAAAGGAAAACCCAAGAGAAAACTAGAAGATATGACAGCCACCACCCCTAGGGGGTCTATTATATAGTCCAAATGGTGGTGCTCAAAAGACTAAACTACCCCTAAGTGATACATACCCCTCAGGGGCGAATATGACATTTTCCGCGAAGATTTTTCCGGCTGGGACACCTTCCACCGCAAGCTAGCTTCCCTCCGACGCAAGCCTTGCGATTACGCCGCGTGTCCTCCGGATCGAAGCTCCTCGACGCTCACAGGTGACCTGCCCAGGTGGGACCGGTCACACCGCCCCTGGGGGGCGGTTGGACCGCCCCTGGCTGGCAGGCCGGGCCGTCACTACGTCGAGTCCTCGGTCCTTGGTTTTGAGGCCCAAACCAAGGGAAACCGTCTACCGATGATTTTGTGGCCAAATCACCAAACCCCGCGCGCAAGCTTCGGTCGTTAGCCGCCACCTTGCACCGGCTTCTCGTCCGCGTACGAGCTTCGGTTGTGAGCCGCTACCTTGCACCGAAACCACGTCTCCTTGCTCGTTCTTGCCAGCATGTGAACCGCACTTGATCCACCGGCCATCGGGTCCCTCGAGCCAAGCCTACTTGTCTCTCCGCTCCTCGGAGGCCGCCATGGCTAAGACCTTTCGCGCCTGTTCTTCACCTGCACCAATGCAACCAAGCCGCATTCTACACCTGCAATACTTGAGCCAAGGGAAACGTCAATCTACACCACGTTGTCAATCACTCATCACACCTGGAAGCGACCATCCACCGGTCCTCGGACACACCGGGTCCTCAATCTCCCCCTTGATGAGTGCATTGACAACACACACATAGTAACCATAGATAGAAAGAGAAAATAGAAACGAAATCGAAAACAAGACTCAAGCAAGTGACTAAAAGCAAAGACAAGCCGAAACAAAGTCACTTCGCAAGAGAAAGCTCCAGAAACGCCGACCCTTCAAGAAGAAGCGAAAGGGCTCAACACCATCGGCAAAGAAGCAAAGCACAAAGCACAAGTCACGAATCTCCAAATCACTTTTCAGAACACTCAAAGCACTCCCCCTGCTAAGATGCAACTCCCCCTGAACAAGTGAACTCGTGCGTGCGAAAATGCATCGACAAATGGACCAATTTCCACAAAACCTCGTGCCACTGCACAGGGCCGGTTGGACCGCCCTGGGGGGCCGGTTGCACCGCCCTTGCTCCAAGGCCGGTCACACCGCCCTGCCCAGTGCAAGGCAAAAAAATGCAAGTCACAAAAAAATGCTCGCAATGATGTCGTTTCAACTCGAAAACCTTCCATAAGTGCCCAGCAAGGTATTCCAATACTCAAACTCTCCCCCTTGTTGACAATGCACAAATCAAGGCAAAAATGCAAAAAATTCAACTCTAGGCTTCTCAAATAGGCAATGAGCGATACAAAATTCTACAAGTTAGAGAACAGGCAAACTAAACAGGTCACAGTATCATAAAGGCATTGCTGTCAACAAAGTGAAGATATATAGCCATTTGACAAAGCCATGATCAATTTGTGCAATTTTTTCAAAAGTTTCACCTCATGAGCAAAGTCCTAAACATGGACCGTTTGAGCAAAAATAAACTTCATCTCACCAAGATCATGATAGAACAAGCATTCTTGACAAAAGATCATTATAAACGCCCAAAATATATCTCATGTCATGTCAAAGCACGGAGCCATGTGTTCACTTCTCATGGGAGACTTCTCCGGCAAACAACATGCAACCGCTTAGCACCCATGTGTGCAAGTGTGTGCAATGGTGAAAGCATAGAGACATGAGCATAAATATATTGAAATAAATCTTTTTCTCATCTTTCGTCTTTCATGCATAGACATCTCATTTTTCAAGTTTTTCAAATTAAGCATGGTACATGAAATGTCTTTGCGACAAAAAGAAGCTCATGCTCCTCCATGAGATAAACATGGGCTAAACATTTACAATGACAAAGATCTTTGACCCAAATGAAAAGAATATCATCCTAGCATGACCTTAAGCAAAATATAGCCATTTCGGCTCAAATAAGACATGCAAAGGCATTTACTCATGGGTGAAAGATTTAAGTTCAGTTTATCATTTTAATTTAAAAAGGGACTATCTCAAATGAATATATGTCAAAACCATCAAGAGCATAGCCATCCATACAATCAATCCCTAGCCAGCCTGCTTAAACTCTAAAATGTAGCAAGTTGTAGCAATCACTGCATATAGGAGAAGCTCATCCTAAGATATGATACAAAAGATGAAATCAAGATACAAAAGCAAGAAAGATGTACATCAAGATACAAAGATGGTACAATAGTATACATATGCTACAAGAGAAGCCTCCAAAACTCAGCTCAGAAAACCGCACACACACCAAGTTCTCCTCGCAAGCGGGTGAAGGTAACTTGGTCAAGTGGCTTAGTGAAAATGTCTGCAAGCTGGTTTTGGGTAGAAACATGGGCAAGCTCAATATCTCCTTTCTCCACATGATCTCTCAGAAAGTGGTACCTCACTTCTATGTGTTTGGTTTTGGAATGAAGCACGGGATTTTTGGCTACGCTTATGGCACTGGTGCTATCACAAAGAAGTGGAACATGGGACATTTCTAAGCCAAAATCTCTCAAGGTGTATGTGATCCAAAGCAACTGAGAACAACAGCTAGCAGCAGCAACATACTCGGCTTCAGTGGTGGATTGGGCTACACTAGACTGCTTGCGAGAAGACCATGACACAAGAGACGAACCAAGAAACTGACACTGACCAGAAGTAGACTTGCGATCAACACGACATCCAGCAAAATCCGCATCAGAAAAACCATGACGTGCAAGAGTGGAATCGGCAGAATACCAAAGACCCAGCTCAAGAGTAAATTTGAGATACCTGAAAATCCTCTTGACGGCCTGACGATGTGAAGTCCTCGGTGAAGCCTGAAAACGAGCGCACAGACACACGCTGAACTGTATGTCCGGCCTCGTCGCTGTCAAGTAGAGGAGGGAGCCGATCATGCTCCGGTACTCCTTCTGGTCCACTGGTTCTCCGTCCTCATCCGCATCCAAAGCTGTAGTCGTACTCATCGGCGTAGTCATCGGCTTGGAGTCGCTCATGTCGAATTTCTTGAGAATGTCCTTGGTGTACTTGCTTTGGTGCACGAATGTCCCATCCTTGGTTTGCTTGATCTGCAGCCCGAGAAAGAACTGCAACTCTCCCATCATCGACATCTCAAATTCCCTGCTCATATCATCTGCAAACTTGGCAACAAGATCATGAGAAGAGCCACCAAAAATGATATCATCCACGTAAATCTGAACGATTAAAAGATCATTGTCATTTCTCTGCAAGAAGAGCGTCTTATCAACCTTCCCCATCACAAACCCCTTGCTAAGCAAGAACCCTCTCAACCTGCCATACCACGCTCTGGGTGCCTGCTTTAGGCCATATAAAGCTCGGTGGAGTTTGAACACTCGGTGTGGGTATCTCTCACTCTCAAAACCCGGGGGCTGCCTCACATACACTTCTTCCTCGGTCACCCCATTCAAGAAGGCACTCTTCATGTCCATTTGGTACAATTTGAACCCTTTAGCAACTGCAAATGCTAGAAGGATCCGAATTGCCTCCAAACGGGCAACAGGCGCAAATGTCTCCTCATAATCTATCCCCTCCTGCTGCGAAAACCCCTGAGCAACCAACCTCGCTTTGTTTCTCACAATCTCACCACTCTCATCCCTCTTGTTCTTGAACACCCACTTGGTTCCTATGGGATGGCAATTTGGAGGTGGTTCTACTAACTTCCACACCTGATTTCTCTCAAAGTTTTCAAGCTCTTCATGCATGGCATTGACCCAATCAGAATGAGCATAATGAGAGATGTTCTGTGACCTTGACAGTGTACTGCGTTCATCTAAGTTCCCGATGATCTTGGAAGGTGGATGATCCCTCTGTACCAGCCGGGGAGCTTCTCGCCTCGAGATTGCCTCCCCCTCAACATCAGCTTCCACTTGAACTCAATCTGGAGCGCGACTCGACGAAGGTGTAGCAGAGGGGCCGTCGTCGAACGTCGTGGTAGTAGTGGAAGTAGAAGGTACACGATCTCCACACGGTGCCTGAATTTCCTCATCATCTTCATCATCGGGCTGTTCTTCCTCAAAGATGGGCTGTCCCAAGTCATCATCACCTGCACACTCAGAAGCAGAAGAGCTACACGGAATGGTCTCGTCGAAGGTGACTTCGCAAGTCTCCATGATTTGGTTAGTTTCAAGATTGAGCACACGATATGCTCGAGAATGATTAGCATAACCAAGAAAAATTCCATCCATCGAACGAGACTCAAACTTGTCCAAATTTCCTTTCTTCAAGATGAAACACTTGCAACCAAAGACCCGAAAGTGACTCACACGGGGGGAATGACCATGGAAAAGCTCATAGCAAGTTTTCTTCTTGAAAGCACGAAGGAAAATCTGATTCGAAACATAGCAAGCTGTGTTAACCGCTTCTGTCCAATACTTCCTAGGAGTCCTATGCTCATCTAGCATCGTCCTAGCCATCTCACAAAGTGTTCTATTCTTTCTCTCAACAACACCATTCTGACAAGCAACATATGGCGAAGAGTATTGATGTTCGAGACCAAGATCACGACAGAAGGCATCAAAACGAGTGTTCTTAAATTCCGTACCATTGTCGCTACGTATAGCTCTCATGGCACCACCATTACTCTCGTTTTTCAACCTCAAAATCAGATCTCGTACAAAATCAAATGTCTCATCCTTCGACGCCAGAAAGAACACCCAAGCATATCGAGAAAAGTCATCCACAACCACAAGAACATACCACTTCCCACCAACTGAACGAACACGAGCGGGGCCAACCAAGTCCATGTGCAAAAGCTCCCCTGGACGCTCAGTCATAACATCTGTCAAAGGTGGGTGGGAAGCAGCAACCATTTTACCATGCCTACAAGGTGCACAAACCAAATCTTTCTCGAACTTGAGCTTGGGCAATCCTCGGATAAGGTCAAGAGCACTCAAGCGTGTGAGTAGATCAAAGCTCACATGACCCAATCTCCTATGCCACTTCCAAAGCTCAGAAGAAGTACCAGCGATCAAACACCGTGAAGGACCAAAAGATCGTGAAAAATCAGCACGAAAAATCTGTCCCTCGGGAATGATCATACACACAAGGTCACCTCGAGAGTCAAGAATTTTAGAATCGCCACGTTTAAATCGAACCTCATAACCCTCATCAAGAAGCTGAGAAACTGAGAGCAAATTGAAACCAAGATTCTTGACAAGAGCAACCCGCTTCAGCATGAAAGTATCGCTCACCTGAATAGCACCCTCAGACAACACTCTACCTCTACCCTTATCCCCGAAGTGATGTACTGCCTGGACACCACCGGGGTGAGACTGGAGAACCACTTACCATTACCTGTCATATGTCTCGAGCAGCCAGAATCCATCAACCAAAAGTTCTCCAAGCCTCCCACCTGCACAATCAGAAACGAGAACGAGAATGAGCGAATGACTCGACACTGGGGTTAGCACAAAACGAGTCAAACCAGTGTCGGGCCATCTGCTCAAAAGAAGGGTTAGCAAAATCAACTCTACCGCGTGAAACCCTCTTGTCTCTCACCATCGGACCTCTAGCACCACGCGGGGGAAAACGTGGCCTAGACTCTCTCCTAGCCTCAAAGCTACGGTCGAACCTCCCTGAACCAAACTGACCACGAAACGGAGGCCGCCTAGCAAACTCACGAACAGCTGAAACACCACGACTAGCAACTACAGGAACTGTACGCACAAAGGCGTCGCCTCTCGGCCAGGGTGAACGAGACACAGGCACACTACGAGAAGAGTAGTACCTGTCCCTGTTCCCCACCTCCTTCTCTCTTCTCACCTCCCTCTTCTTCCTCCAACAAAACTCCTCTAGGTGACCATCCCTTCCACAATGCTCACAATGGAAGCGGACTGGCTTTGGCTTTGGGGTTTCTCTCGGCTGTGCCCTCTCTCTCGGCTGGTAAACCCCACTCCTCACAAAGGTCACTCTCCTCTGAAAGTTCTCTGTCTTAGGTGGAAACTTGGGAGGATCTGGAGTGGTGTCAAGCTTGTTTAGCAGGTGGTTTGGTTTGGATGTGACGGTGTTCTTGAGAATGGCTTTTGGTGGGTTTGTGGGAATGTTTGCGGTGGAGCTCTCTGGATCTCTCTCTCTCTCACCACTACTCTCACCAACCTTCTCAGAACCAAGTCCACAACCATCAGCTCTCTTAAAACTAGCAATCAACATCTTGAGCTGAGGCTCACGACCAGACAACCAACCCAAACACTGTCTCAGCTCATCATTCTCATCTTGCAAGCGATTCACACACTGCTCTAACTCAACATTTTCAATGCAACAACATCACAAGCAGAGCATGAATTTGCAATGGGAGATTTAAGTTGTGCTTCAAGTGAACTAATCATGGTGCGTGATTCAAGCAACTGAGCATGCATAGCAGGACAAGAAGTACAAGCACCTAGCAAAGATGACCTAGACTTCAACTCAGCAAGCTCAACTCTAGCACCCTCTAGTTCATCCAAGCAAGTCATGTGTTTTTCCTTAAGCACAACAAGATCAACCATATGCACATCACAAAACGAGCATTCAACCTCATCAGACACAAGAGGAGCATCCTTCAACATGGCAATCTCAGACTCAAGCTTATCTGCTCTCTCCTTAGACTCTCAAAGCAAAGACTCAAACTCCATAGCCTTCTTTCCAGTCTCAGAAAGCAAGGTCTCAAGCTCAGCCACTCTATCCTTGGACTCTCCTAGCAAGGACCTAAACTCCCTCTTCTCCTTGTTGGTCTTTCTAAGCACATCATCGCAGTTATCGACCAACTGCTCTAACCTAGCAATCTCCTGACGCAAAGAGGTGGGATCGGTCAATACCTCATCCTCGGAGTCGGAGTCGTCCTTGCTCTTCACGGAGTCGTGCGCCATGGTGCAGTAGTCGACGGCGGCGAAGGAGATGCCGTTGAAGTTGCGGTTCAAGCTCTTCTTCTCCTTGCGGTGGTCGCGGTCCTCATCTTCACTGCTTGAGCTTGACAACGTGTTGGTGGAGCTTGTGTCGATGCCGCTCACATCAGCCACCATCGCTCGAGATCTGTGCTTCTTGTGTCCACCGTGCTTGTTCTTGGATCTTCTCTCGTCCTTGTTCTTCTGCTTGGAGCGGTACTCGTCCTTGGGACGGTGCTTGTGGTCGTCTCGCGGGCGGTGCTTGCGGTTGTAGTCGTTCTTGATCTCCTCGGGGCACTCGGCGATGAAGTGGCCCATCTTCCCGCATCTGTAGCACGTACTCCCCGCACGCCTCGAACCCTTGCGGTTCTGGTACATCCGCTCGAACCTCCTCGTGAGCAACGCGAGATCCTCCTCGCTCAGCACCTCATATTCTTCATCTGGAAGGGACACAAGAGAAGACAAAGCAAAGTGTCTAGGAGTGTTAGCATGTCCATATCCAGAGCCACCGACTAGAGCCAGACTATGGGGATCAGTCGGACTCTTAGCCTTGGCAAGCAACTGTCTATCAACCTCAGAAGACTTCAACTTCGAGAAAAGCTCATCAACAGAAAGAGTCTCATAGTTTGCCGACTCCATGATCGCCTCAACCTTGGCACCCCACACGGATCTATCAAGTGCTTGCAGGGAGCTTGATAGCTCGGTCATGATCCGAGTATCGGAGCACGGTAATGTTGGCTTTCATGTTGTTGACAATCGAAGTGAAACGCTGAAACAAAGCATCAACCGACTCTCCAGGCAAATGAGCGAAATTCTCATATTCTCTCCTGTACATCGAGAAAAGCCAAGCCTTGACATGGCTATCACCACCGTGGGCTACCTTGAGCTTCTGCCAGATCTGGCTAGCTAGGTCCTCGCCCAAAACACGCTCAAACTCCTCGGCAGACAAAGCACGGAACAAGTAGTCAACAGCTCTAGCATTTGCCTCAAACCTATCCTTTGCATCCTGGGCATCTAAGTTGGTGGGATTGACATAGTTTTCATCTTTCGTCACATCCCACAGAAACTTTCCTTTGCCTCGCAAGAAAGCGCCCATACGCGCGACCCAGTTCGGGTAGTTCTTCCCATCGAAGTGCGGAGGCCCGGAACCCCGATCTTGGTACGCCATCTTTGGATCTTAGACTGCTTAGAGTTGCAAAGACCCGTAACCGGCTCTGATACCAATTGAAGGACCGATTAGGCGACCAGAGAGGGGGGGAGTGAATGGGAGCTGATAAAAATTTCTCTCATGAATCCGGCTACTCCCAACTCAACTCCAAAGCCTACCAACCGATCTTGCCAAGATCACGTAGCTACTGTGAGGCTACTGACCCTAGGAACAAGATCAACGCAGCGGAACACGAATCGAACAAATCCAACACGAATCGATCCAAAACCACACGAATCAGCAACTCTCAGCCAGGGGCGGTTGCACCTCTATCCAGGGGCTGTTGCACCGCCCTTGCCTGCCAAGGGGCGGTCACACCGGTATCCGAGGGCGGTCGCACCGGTCTTGCCAGACAACACGGGAAAAAGGTCAACTCGAGAACGGATCTCCCAAACGGCTTGGAGTTTTGAGACGAAACTTTGGGTAGATGATATACACCTCAAGGAGAGGCTATGCCCCAAAAATCTCAGCCTCTAACTCCCTAGAACTCAGGGAATTTCAAATCTAGCGAAGAACACACCCTCCACGAGTTCATCCCGAAAACTTCAAATCTAAACCGATTCCCGGCGTTTGGGGGCAAGGGACCACCAGCAAAAGAGGCACAAGGCACTCATACGTGATTCCCCCAAAGAAATCCGAGAGAAAACGGGCTAGATAGTGAAGAACGAAAATCCCCAAAAATGGCTCCGAAAATACCTCCGAAAATGGGAAAAAGAAAAGAGCTCGGGAAATCAAATCATGGCACAAAGATGAGCAGCACAAACTCCATCACATAACCATGAATTCACCTATACAAAACTAAGAAAGATTAGAAGTAGTTCTAGGTGAAGGGGATGAAGGGAAAACTAGTTCAAAGGAAAACCAAAGAGAAAACTAGAAGAGATGACAGCCACCACCCCTAGGGGGTCTATTATATAGTCCAAATGGTGGTGCTCGAAAGACTAAACTACCCCTAAGCGATACATACCCCTCAGGGGCGAATATGACATTTTCCGCGAAGATTTTTCCGGCTGGGACACCTTCCACCGCAAGCTAGCTTCCCTCCGACGCAAGCCTTGCGATCACGCCGCGTGTCCTCCGGATCGAAGCTCCTCGACGCTCACGGGCGACCTGCCTAGGTGGGACTGGTCACACCGCCTCTGGGGGCGGTTGGACCGCCCCTGGCTGGTAGGCCGGGCCGTCACTACGTCGAGTCCTCGGTCCTTGGTTTTGAGGCCCAAACCAAGGGAAACCGTCCACCGATGATTTTGTGGCCAAATCACCAAACCCCGCGCGCAAGCTTCGGTCGTTAGCCGCTACCTTGCACCGGCTTCTCATCCGCGTACGAGCTTCGGTTGTGAGCCGCTACCTCGAACCGGAACCACGTCTCCTTGCTCATTCTTGCCAGCATGTGAACCGCACTTGATCCACCGGCCATCGGGTCCCTCGAACCAAGCCTACTTGTCTCTCCACTCCTCGGAGGCCGCCATGGCTAAGACCTTTCGCGCCTGTTCTTGACCTGCACCAATGCAACCAAGCCGCATTCTACACCTGCAATACTTGAGCCCAGGGAAACGTCAATCCACACCACGTTGTCAATCACTCATCACACCAGGAAGCGACCATCCACCGGTCCTCGGACACACCGGGTCCTCATGTAGCCTTTGATTGATGAGCTGAAAGACCTATGGAACAATCGAGTACTACTTGGGATGCAAAAAAAGGAAATTTTCACTCTGCGTGCATTGCTTCTTTGGACAATCAATGATTTTCCTGCATATGCAATGTTGTCTGGTTGGAGCACAAAAGGCAGGTTTGCTTGTCCATACTGTCACAAGGACACTGATTACTTGTGGTTAAAATATGGTAGTAAGCATTGCTACATGGGCCATCGCCGTTTCCTGCCTACGAACCATAGGTGGCGGAGGAACTAGGTCAGCTTCAATAACCAGGTTGAAACGAGGGAGACTCAAGTGCCCCTCACTGGTGCCCAAGTCCTGGAGCAGTACCAGAGTTTCGAGCAAGTCACATTTGGAGCGCCTACATCAAGGAAGAGGAAGCAGAGAGATGAAGATAATAGATGGCACAACTGGAGGAAGAAGAGTATTTTCTTTGAGCTTCCTTACTGGCAGCATCTGCTTATACGCCATAATCGCGATGTTATGCATACTGAGAAGAATATATGTGAGAGCTTGATAGGGACTTTGCTCGAATTATCTAAAAATAAGGACAGTGAGAAGACTAGACTGGATATGAACGATTTGGGTATAAGAAAGGATCAACACCCAGTGTTTGACAATAAAGGAAAATACACTTTGCCACCAGCGTTGTACAAGCTAGGGAATGATCAGAAGAATATTCTATGCAATTTTCTTCATGGTGTGAAGATGCCTGATGCTTGTGCCTCAAATATCAAGAGATGTGTTGATGTCAATGGTCGCAAGGTTTCTGGACTTAAAAGTCATGACTACCATATTATGAGGACCCAGTGTGTCCGAGGACCGGTGGATGGTCACTTCCTGGTGTGATGAGTGATTGACAACGTGGTGTGGATTGACGTTTCCCTTGGCTCAAGTATTGCAGGTGTAGAATGCGGCTTGGTTGCATTGGTGCAGGTGAAGAACAGGCGCGAAAGGTCTTAGCCATGGCGGCCTCCGAGGAGCGGAGAGACAAGTAGGCTTGGTTCGAGGGACCCGGTGGCCGGTGGATCAAGTGCGGTTCACATGCTGGAAAGAACGAGCAAGGGGACGTGGTTCCGGTGCGAGGTAGCGGCTCACAACCGAAGCTCGTACGCGGACAAGAAGCCGGCGCAAGGTGGCGGCTAACAACCGAAGTTTGCGCGCGGGGTTTGGTGATTTGGCCACAATATCATCGGTGGACGGTTTCCCTTGGTTTGGGCCTCAAAACCAAGGACCGAGGACTCGACGAGGCGAATTTGGGCAGCTAGGCCAGAGTGGCTGCCAGGGGCGGTTTAACCACCCCCTAGGGGCGGTTTAACCGCCTCCCCCTGGGCCGGCCCAAAAACGGCGTCGAGGAGCTTCGATCCGGAGGACACGCGGCGTGACTGCAGTGGAAGGTGCAGTGGAAGGTGCTCGAGCCGGAAAATATCTGAAGACCAAATGTCAAATTTGCCCCTGAGGGGTATGTATCACTTAGGGGTAGTTTAGTCTTTAGAGCACCACCTCTTGGACTACTAATAGCCCCTCCTAGGGCTGGTGGCTGCCATCTCTTTGGTTATCCTTTAGTTCTCTCTTTAGTTTTCCCCTTCGTCCCCTCCACCTAGAACTACTTCGAATCATTCCTAGTTTGTATAGGTGAATTCATGGTTATGTGATTGAGTTTGTGCTGCTCATCTTTGTGCCATGATTGGATTTCCCGAGCTCCCTTTTCTTTTTCTATTTTCGTGGGTATTTTCGGAGCTATTTTTGGGGGATTTTCGTTCTTCTCTTTCTAGGGCGTTTTCTCTCGGATTTCTTTGGGGGATTCACGTATGAGTGCCTTGTGCCTCTTTTGCTGGTGATCCTTTGCCCCCAAACGCCGAGAATCGCTTTGGATTTGTGATTTTCGGGATGAACTCGAGGTCATGGTGTTCTTCACGAGATCTGCGATTCCGGGAGTTGTACTGAGTTAGAGGCCGAGATCTTTGGGGAAAACACTCCACTGGAGGTCTAGATCATCTGACCAAAATCTCGCCTCAAGAGCTCAAGCGGTTTGGGAGATCCACTTTTGGTTTGACTTTTTCCCGAGCCTCCCAGGCTTGGGCGGTTTAACCGCCCCCCGGACCCGGTTTAACCGCCCCCCCTGGGTGTGTTGGATCGAGTCGCGTTCTGGGTCGCTTTGGTGTTTGTTTCGATTGATTCGAGTTCCGCTGCTTGTTTCTTGTTCCTAGGGTCAGTAGCTTGACAGTGGCTACGTGATCTTGGCAAGATTGTTCTCGGAGGTTTCGGAGTTGTTTTGGGAGAATAGCCGGATCGGTTGGAAAGAATTTTTATTGGCTCCCATTCACCCCCCCCCTCTCTGGTCGCCGTTTCGGTCCTTCAATTGGTATCAGAGCCGGTTACGGGTCTTTGCGACTCTAACCAGTCTAAGATCCAAAGATGGCGTACCAAGATCGGGGTTCCGGGCCTCCGCACTTCGATGGGAAGAACTACCCGAACTGGGTCGCGCGTATGGGCGCTTTCTTGCGAGGCAAAGGAAAGTTGTTGTGGGATGTGACGAAAGATGAAAACTATGTCAATCCCACCAACTTAGATGCCCAGGATGCAAAGGATAAATTTGAGGCGAATGCTAGAGCTGTTGACTACTTGTTCCGTGCTTTGTCTGCCGAGGAGTTTGA
>WEIB01000668.1:0-35205 GCA_015476505.1 Urochloa ruziziensis
TTAACTCCTTCTGTGCTAACCCTAGTGTCGAGTCATTCGCTCGTTCTCGTTCTCGCTTTTGATTGTGCAGGTGTATGGAGAACATGAGCTTGGTGACTCTTGGTCTTTTGCATGATCAAGGTTTGATGGTTCTCCACACCTTTTTGGATGGCCCCGATGTGGCCCTTGTACACTATGTATTGTGAGTATATCCCTTGTACACTCTTGTGTTCATCTGTGTATATTTAGCTTGCTTTGTGCCTGTATCATGATTTTCATGTTTTGTGTAGCATACTGTACACTTGTTTATCTGGTATCCTTTTAGTTGGTATATTTTGTTGCATTTTGCTCATTTGAGATTTCTCTTCCTTTTTATGATGGAGCTTTCCATTTGCTTTTGTACACCTTTTTTAGTTTTCTAGGTGTCTTTGATTGAGGGGGAGCTCGGCTTTATTTAATGGGGAGAAATTTGCTCAAGTTGGTTTGACAAGGAGATGACCTTGCTTATAGCTTTTTGGATTGCATGAGATTGTGAGTTTGCTGCGTTTGCATTTTGATTGTGCATATCATGGGAGTTTGAAGTTTGCACCTGAACCTTGGATTTGCATTTCAGTTGCACATTCCAAGGGGAGCTGATGATTGACCCTGAACCTTGGATTTGCATTTTGGTTGCACATTCCAGGGGGAGCTTTGTATTTGTGCTTTGATCGTGCTTGTATTTTGAGTCTGAGCTTGCCCATGTTTCTACCCAAAACCAGCTTGCAGACATTTTCACTAAGCCACTTGACCAAGTTACCTTCACCCGCTTGCGAGGAGAACTTGGTGTGTGTGCGTTTTTCTGAGCTGAGTTTTGGAGGCTTCTCTTGTAGCATATGTATACTATTGTACCATCTTTGTATCTTGATGTACATTTTTCTTGCTTTTGTATCTTATTTCATCTTTTGTATCATATCTTAGGATGAGCTTCTCCTATATGCAGTGATTGGTACAACTTGCTACATTTTAGAGTTTAGGCAGGCTGGCTAGGGATTGCTTGTATGGATGGCTATGCTCTTGATGGTTTTGATATATATTATATTGAGATAGTCTCTTTTTGAATTAAAATGACAAACTGAACTTAATCTCTTCACCCATGAGTAAATGCCTTTGCATGTCTTGTTTGAGTCGAAATGGCTATATCTGGCTTAAGATCATGTTAGGGTGTTGTATTCTTTTCAATTGGGTCAAAGACCTTTGTCATTGTAATTGGTTAGCCCATGCTTTATCTTGTGGAGGAGCATAAGCTTCTTTCTGTCGCAAAGACATTTCATGTACCATGCTTACCTTGAAAAACTTGAAAAATGAGATGTCTATGCATGAAAGAAGAAAGATGAGAAAAAGAAATATTTGCTGAATTTATGCTCACTGTCTCTATGCTTTCACCATTGCACACACTTTCACAAATGGGTGCTAAGCGGTTGCATGTTGTTTGCCGGAGAAGTCTCCCATGAGAAGTGAACACATGGCTCCGTGCTTTGACATGACATGAGGTAGAACTTGGGCGTTTATGATGATCTTTTGTCAAGAATGCTTGTCCTTTCATGATTTTGGTGAGATGAAGTTTATTTTTGCTTAAACAATCCATGGTTAGGACTTTGCTCATGTGGTGACATTTTTGATAAAAATCCACAATTTGCTCATGGCTTTGTCAATTGGATATATGTCTTCACCTTCTTGATGGCAATGCCCGTGTGACATGATGAACTAGCTTGTATGCCTCTTCTCTAACTTGTAGCATTTTGTATTGCTCATTGTATATTTGAGAAGCTTGTAGTTGCATTTTGTACATTTTGCCTTGATGTGTGCATTGTCAACAAGGGGGAGAATTTCTGGAGCATTTGGCAAGGGGGAGTTGTTGCTGAATTTAGAAGAAAGCTTTTGCTCTAGATATTGCCGGATTTGTGTGAGAGATTGAAAGTTTTGCCCACATGTGGTTTTCTGAAAATTTGTGAAGTTTCTGAGAGTTTGATCATTGGAAAATCTTGCTGGGCACATGTGGAAGGTTTCCAAGTTGGAACGGCATCGTTGCGAGTTGGTTTGTGAAATTTTGGCTGTTTTCACTTTGGTCATCTGCCAGGGGCGGTTTAACCGCCCCCCTGGGCGGTTTAACCGCCCCTGTGCTGAGAGCACACAGTTTGTGGAGATTTGAGCCATTTTCGAGTGTTTTTCGCACGCACAAGTTCACTTGTTCAGGGGAGTTGCATCTTGCAGGGGGAGTGCTTTGAGAGTCCTGAAAAGTGAGTTGGAGGATTTGAAGTTTGTGATTTGTGCTTTGTGCTTTTGCTCTTTTGCCGATGGTGTTGAGCCCTTTCGCTTCTTCTTGAAGGGTCGGCGTTTCTGGAGCTTTCTCTTGCAGAGTGACTTTGTTCTCGGCTTGTTCTTGCTTTAGTCACTTGCTTGAGTCTTGTTTTCGATTTCTTTTATATTTTCTTATATCAATTGGTTACTATGTGTGTGTTGTCAATGCACTCATCAAGGGGGAGATTGAGGACCCGGTGTGTCCGAGGACCGGTGGATGGTCGCTTCCTGGTGTGATGAGTGATTGACAACGTGGTGTGGATTGACGTTTCCCTTGGCTCAAGTATTGCAGGTGTAGAATGCGGCTTGGTTGCATTGGTGCAGGTGAAGAACAGGCGCGAAAGGTCTTAGCCATGGCGGCCTCCGAGGAGCGGAGAGACAAGTAGGCTTGGTTCGAGGGACCCGATGGCCGGTGGATCAAGTGCGGTTCACATGCTGGCAAGAACGAGCAAGGGGACGTGGTTCCGGTGCGAGGTAGCGGCTCACAACCGAAGCTCGTACGCGGACGAGAAGCCGGCGCAAGGTGGCGGCTAACAACCGAAGTTTGCGCGCGGGGTTTGGTGATTTGGCCACAAAATCATCGGTGGACGGTTTCCCTTGGTTTGGGCCTCAAAACCAAGGACCGAGGACTCGACGAGGCGAACTTGGGCAGCTGGGCCGAGTGGGCTGACAGGAGCGGTTTAACCGCCCCCCCCTGGGCTGGCCCAAGAACGGCGTCGAGGAGCTTCGATCCGGAGGACACGCGGCGTGACTGCAAGGCTTGCGTCGGAGGGAAGCTAGCTTGCAGTGGAAGGTGCCCGAGCCGGAAAATATCTGAGATCAAATGTCAAATTTGCCCCTGAGGGGTATGTATCACTTAGGGGTAGTTTAGTCTTTAGAGCACCACCACTTGGACTACTAATAGGCCCCTTCAGGGCTGGTGGCTGCTATCTCTCTAGTTATCTCTTTAGGTTTTCCTTTGAACTAGTTTTCCCTTCATCCCCTCCACCTAGAACTACTTCGAATCATTCCTAGTTTGTATAGGTGAATTCATGGTTATGTGATTGAGTTTGTGCTGCTCATCTTTGTGCCATGATTTGATTTCCCGAGCTCCCTTTCCTTTTTCTATTTTCGTGGGTATTTTCGGAGCTATTTTTGGGGGATTTTCGTTCTTCTTGTTCTAGGGCGTTTTCTCTCGGATTTCTTTGGGGGATTCACGTATGAGTGCCTTGTGCCTCTTTTGCTGGTGATCCTTTGCCCCCAAACGCCGAGAATCGCTCTGGATTTGAGATTTTCGGGATGAACTCGAGGTCATGGTGTTCTTCGCGAGATCTGCGATTCCGGGAGTTGTACTGAGTTAGAGGCCGAGATCTTTTGGGAAAACACTCCACTGGAGGTCTAGATCATCTGACCAAAATCTCGCCTCAAGAGCTCAAGCGGTTTGGGAGATCCACTTTTGTTTTGACTTTTTCCCGAGCCACCCAGGCCCGGGCGGTTTAACCGCCCCCCCTGGCCGGTTTAACCGCCCCCCTGGGTGTGTTAGATCGAGCCGCGTTTCGGGTCGTTTTGGTGTTCGTTTCGATTGGTTCGAGTTCCGCTGCTCGTTTCTTGTTCCTAGGGTCAGTAGCTTGACAGTGGCTACGTGATCTTGGCAAGATTGCTCTCGGAGGTTTCGGAGTTGTTTTGGGAGAATAGCCGGATCGGTTGGAAAGACTTTTTATCGGCTCCCATTCACTCCCCCCCTCTCTGGTCGCCGTTTCGGTCCTTCAAGCGGTACTCGGGCTGTGGCGCGGTAGAAGTTCCGGCTTCGTCATCATGCCTGGCCCGCCTGCCACGTGTTGCGGGGCCTGCAACACTGTGGCGAGCGGGTTCCCTCCTTCTGAGCTGCATGGTTAGACTTCTCGCTGATCTCAGCGATAAAGCTGGGCATGGAAGCTCAACTTCATCGATGAAACCAGGATAGCACATGAAAAGAGTATGGCCAGGGCCCTCGCGCATCAAGTGACCCTGGATGAAATGGTCTAAACCAATGCAGTACTGATATTCTTGTGTAGCTGGAAGGAAGGTGACTTGAGCGCCCTGCAAAGCACCAACATGGTTGGCGATGCGTGTGACTAGCGAGGTTATGTCAATTGTGGCTCGGCCACTGACTAACCTCTGCCAGTTCTCAAGCATGCTCATGACCGGAAAAAAGCGAATTTTCTTGACCATGGCATACAGGCACTCTAAATCAGGCAAGAGGCAAAGACGCAAATCAGCGCGCGGGTGGACCACCATAGCGATCCACTTCACCAGGAAATGAAGAGTGGGGTTGTTGATGGCGGTAATGCTATTTTTCCCCGAGGATGGCTCCCCTGTGATGCTATCCCACCATGCGGCACGGTTGTACCGGTGGTTAGTCACCAACAGGTTGGCATCAATGATGCATCTCTTGTTGAAACCAAGAGCCTCACTGAGTTGTTTCGGGGTCAAAACAAAATCCTCGTTGAAAAATCGAAAGCAAATGTTTGTCTCGTTGGGACGAACTTCGATTTTCAAACTCATCAAAAACTCTATAGTAAGAAAGTGCGAACTTGTTTCCGTGACGGGGTAGAAGTTTGCCATCCGGCATTGTTGAACGCCCGTTCCATGTCTCCTTCGAGACTGGTCTTGACAGCAGCATGGGGTCGAAGTACTTGGCGTGTGTGAAGTAGCGGTCCTGGAGCTGGTCTAGTACCGTTCTCTCGTCTTCGGTCCGAGCAACGATGTGCTCGACCCGAGGTCATGATCCTGATGCGGAGCCTGTTCCTCGGCACCTCCTCCTCCTGGGACTCTGTGTCGTGTCGAGTTGAGTCGACGGACATAGTATCCCGGGAAGTAGATGATCCCCGACAGCGGCGAGAGCTCGAAGAGGTGAGCTTGGTCACGACTCCACGTGCCTTAGTCCACATGATTCCTGCAAAAGATTAGTCTAACAATACACGAAGGAAATCAAGGGTTAGACAATCAGATGTTAGGCGTTCTTGTGGGAGATTAATCACCATAACTCGGTTAGTCGTTCTTGTGGGGTAAGAACCACCACAAACGTTCTCGTTCAACCGGCAGGGGTTTGTTCTCACAAGGATTCAAGAATGGATTTTAGCAGAATTTCCTTGTGGTTTAAGCTCTAACCTTACTTAGAGAATTTCAAAATTTAAGCAAGGGAGAAGGGAATTGAGCAGGATGCACGCATACCTGTGCTTGGGGCGTCTTCCTTCAGAGCTGGGCACTGGTATTTATAGAGGCGCAGTAGGGGGAGGCCGGCCGGCCTGAGGCAGGCCGATCGGCCTGCACATGGCGCCGGTCGTGCCCATCCCTTGTGTCGGTGGTCACTGCCCTGTGCTTGGTGCTCTGGTAGGTGAGGATGGGATAGCAACGGTGTTGAGAGCTCGGCCGGCCTGGCTGGGGCCGTTCGGCCTAGTGTTGTGTCCAATTTCCTCCATCCTCTCGTGTCGTGTCCTCCCACATGTTCTTATTCCTTGCTTGCTGTGATCTGGCCAATGGAATTGACAAGTGGGGCCGGCCGGCCTAGGTGGGGCCGGCCGGCCTGAAGTTTGGCCGAAATTTTTTTATATGCTTCCTAATGCACAATTGAAATATAAATGCAAGCTTCGAAAATTTAAACATGCTGTGATGAATGAAAAGAATTGAAATGAAAAACCTATTCTATATGCAATGCAAAGATACGTACCATATACCTTATGGCGAGGGCTCGAGTTTTTCGTCCTGAGCGGAACTCTCCGAATCCTTGTTCGGGACTGCTTTTACCCGCCATTCCTTTCGGGGTGGACGGGACTTGGATTCAACCTCCTTATCGCGCATTGCTTGCTCCTCCAGCGCTTTGGTTCTCGATATTCTTCGCCGTGCATGATAGCGATCATGCCTTTTCTTTTCTTTGGCGGCGAAGGCTTCCACCATCTTCATGAGCGTTTCTACGCTCGGCATCTTGGACTTTCGGGGCATGACTTCTTCGACCATATTGACTTGATGGGGGATCTCCTTAGGACGGAAAGAGAAACTCTCGGTCCCTCCGTTAATCCTTAGTTGAATGGTCCCACGTCCCACATCAATGTTTGCATTTGCAGTACTTAAGAACGGTCTCCCAAGGATGAGAGAGTTCGTTGCTCCGGCTTCCATATCTAGGACGATGAAGTCCACAGGGATGAAGAAATCCCTGATCTTGACCGGAACATTTTCTGTGACTCCATGGGGGTAGCGGATCGATTGATCCGCTAGCTGCAAACACATGGGTGTAGAGACAAGTGATATATGTTTAAGGTGGTCAAAGACTACCTTGGGCATTACGCTGACGCTCGCCCCCAAGTCACATAGGGCGTTGTCGAAGTCATGGCCTCCAATGGAGCATGATATTGTGGGGCAGCCAGGATCTTTCTTCTTAAGGTGGGGCCCGAGTATAGCTGAGCTACATTCCTCGGTCAGCTGTACCGTCTCCCTTGTGGGTAGAGTCCGCTTGTTGCTAAGTATATCCTTGATGTACTTCGCATATGTCGGGACCTGCAAAGCATCAAGTAATGGTATGTTGATGTATACCTTCTTGATTATCTCGACGAACTTGTCGAATTGTTCGTCGGCCACGGGTCTTCTCCTCCGTTCTGGGAACGGGAGGAAAGTGGGATCTCGGCTGTAGCTTGAGGCTTGTGGTGCCTCGTTCCCCTCCTTTGAGACAGGGGTGGTTTCCTCGTCATCTTCCTCTTCGGCGGCCACCTCGGTTTGGCTAGCTTCCTTCTGTCGAGTACCTGCATCCTGTGGATTGTGTGGGTCCTGCGTGGACTTGCCAGTACGCGTGGTTACCGCACTAACAGTTTCCTTGAAAGGAACCTCCGGTTGCCCGGGTAACTTTCCCGCATTTGGGTTAGGGCAGGATGCAGCCAGCTGAGCTACTTGAGTTTCAATCATTTTAGTTGAAGCTCAGCTAGGTTCTTAACGACAGAATTAAAAGCTTCTATCTGGGAGGCCATTGACTCCATAACTTTATCATTAGCAAGAAATTTCTTGCTAATGCTATCGTTAATCTGTTTTTGGCCATACCAGATGTCCTTTAGCGACGGTTGAAAACCGTTGTTAGAGCCATTACCTTGCTGTTGGCCGAAGGGGAAATTGGGCTTGGAATTCCAACCTTGTTGAGGACGGAAGCCTGAATTGTTGTTATTTCCAATGAAATGGGCTTCCTCTTGTGTCATCGGGCAAGTGTCGCCCGAGTGTCCTGCTTCTCCACACGTTTCACACGTGATTCTCTCCTCCATGATCTGATTCATCTCCTTGCCAGGAGATTCCATCTTCTTCAAGAGGAGGTCCATTTTAGCGGCCAGCATATCAACAGAGTCAATTTGATGTACTCCCTTGTGGGGAGCCTGTCTTTCTCCTATCCAGCTCTGGTGAGTAGATATTTTCTCGATTAGCGCCTTCGCTGCGTCTACATCCAACGAGAGGAAAGCTCCTCCCGCGGCTGCATCCAACATCTCTTGCGATCGTCGGCTCAGGCTGTGGAAGAAGTTCTGGGTAATCAGCCAATCTTCCACACCATGGTGGGGGCAGGCTGCAATATACTCTTGCAGTCGCTCCCAAGCTTCGGGAATTGTTTCTCCGTCTAGCTACTGAAAGATGGTGATTTTTCCTCTGAGGGCATTGGTTTTGCCCACCGGAAAGTACTTGGCCAGAAATGCATCTGCGCAAGTCTGCCAGCGTCCATCGAATGATGCCTTGTTAGCATAGAACCACTCCTTTGCTTTCCCAAGCAAGGAGAATGGGAAGAGTTGAAGGCGGATATTGTTGATCGGTGTGCCATTGGGGTTGATAGTACTGCACACCTCCAGAAAATTCTGAAGGTGAGCGTTCGCATCCTCAATCGCCTTTCCGCAGAAAGGGCTGGCCTGAACCATGTTTACCAAGCCAGTTCTCAGCTCAAATGCACCTTCCTGTGCGCTCGACAATCCCGGGAAGTTGCTGCTTGACGGGGCTGAGAACTCACGGAGCGTCTTCTTAGCTTGAGCCATAATCTCTGGGACTTTGGGCTGAAGAAAACGACGAATCTGATTCAGACTCGGAGTCGGATGACGACTCGAGTATATTGCTTGAGCTGAGTGAAATCTGAGGAGGTACGATTCTCTTTCGCACTACTCTTCCAATGCGTTCTGGATTTGGATCAAAGTTTGATGGTAGGTTGAAACCAGTCATGCACTACCCTGCAAAACACATCAAAATAGACGAGTGTTGCAGTGGTGAGGTCACTAAGGTTAGTTGTTTGGTAAATCTGTAAAGATAATCAAATGATTCAACAATAACTTTAGCCAATTGCTTCCCCGGCAACGGCGCCAGAAATGCTTGTTGGCACTCCTTAGCGTCACGTTTTAGCAACGCTCAAGAGCGCGTAGATATATGTCCTTGTATGCAAAATTAATTCTGCAAGCGCACAGAATATATCTCGTTGTAGCACTTCACCTCGGGAGTTACCCCAGGGTATCGTATTTATATTTCCGTAGGGAAGCAGATGGTTAAAGTGTATTGAAGAATGAAATGATATATCTTGCCAGAAATATCTAGCCACAAACCCAGGGGCACAAACTCTAGGTTTGGGTGGATAATGGTCAAGTTAATGACTGGATAGAAGGTCTGAAAGACCAGCGACACACGGAGCACCTATTTCTAAAGAAAAGGAAAGACGTTGGGAGAAACCGACCTAGACTCTTTCTAACTCAGAGCAAAAGGCACTCTAGCCTTAGCCTAGACCCTAGCTTAGATACCGGGAACAGAGCTCGCTTCGACGGCTAGAACGGGAGAACCTCAGAACGGGGTGAGAGAGGGGGTTCTCCGGGCTGAGCACTACTGTTATGAATACACCCGAACGTGGTGGACTACGAAGGACGGACAGGGCTATCACCACCTGCCGCCTACCACTGCTGTACCGTGGGGTGCAACACACTTCCTAGTTAATCAACAAGCCAGACACCACGTCTGCACTCGATGATTAAGATTTCTCTTGAGGCCTGTCAAGAGAAATCCCCGTCTTCCCTAAGGCGCCTTACGGCCCGGTCAAGGCGAGCAAACCCGCGAGATAAAACCCGGTAGAGCTAAACTAATCTCTACACTAAAACTAAAGGGGATAGGACTTTGCTCTAAAGAGAGCAAGATCTTTACTCTTAAAGAAGAGCAAGAGAGAAATATAAAAGATAACTTAAGCTCTGAAATAAGAAAGTAATTATATAAATAAACTCTTCAAAAGAAGGAAAGGATACAAGAGCTTTACCAGAACTTCGAAGACTCCGAAGATCCGAGCTAAGCTCGACTCGACTCTACTCCCAACTCTAATCCTAATCTAAGAAATGAAAAAGATACTAGAGCTCCCTTCAAGTAAAGACTTGAGATATGTGGTGTGTGTCTTCCCAAGGTGAATGAGCTTCCTTTTATAGCCTCCAAGGGATGGATGTCAGCGTCATTAGCACGCCAAGGCTCTGCTTAGGCTTCATGCGAAGGAGGAGATGTGGCGGCCACAGAGGGACGCTGGCCGGCCTGGGCTAGGCCGGCCGGCCTGGCCCTGGTGCCACTTGGCACCGTCCTCTGCAGGAACGGTCCTGATGCTCTCCCAAGGTCGGTAACAGTTGCGTTTAGTTGAAGCTTGTCCGAGAATCCTAGGATGTGGGCCCTTCAATCCATGTGCTTTCACCTCTAGGCCTTCCGGGTCCTTGGATCAAACTGACGTTGTTTGCACGGTGCTTGATCATCCTAGGCACTTGGCATGGCTTGTGGATCAATGACGTGGCCAGACCTGGCCAGGGGAGGCCGGTCGGCCTGGCCTGGCTCTGTGCCAGGTTTGGCCCTTGTTTCTCCTGGTTCATCCTGCAAGCACAACTCATCCAAAACTTCTGGAATTTGTCAGTAAAAATACTTTTATGTATGGAATATGGTATGATCATCCTCATTTTACCGAAATGTTGACGGTCACTACAAAGTTATAATGGCCGTCAACAATTAGCACGCCAAGGCTCTGCTTAAGCTTCACGCGAAGGAGGAGACGTAGCGGCCACAGAGGGAGGCCGGTCGGCCTGTGCTAGGCCAGCCGGCCTGGCCCTGGTGCCACTTGGCACCGTCCTCTGCAGGAACGGTCCTGATGCTCTCCCAAGGTCGGTAACAGTTGCGTTTAGTTGAAGCTTGTCCGAGAATCCTAGGATGTGGGCCCTTCAATCCATGTGCTTTCACCTCTAGGCCTTCCGGGTCCTTGGATCAAACCGATGTTGTTTGCACGATGCTTGATCATCGTGGGCACTTGGCATGGCTTGTGGATCAATGACGTGGCCAGACCTGGCCAGGGGAGGCCGGTCGGCCTGGGCTAGGCCGGCCGGCCTGGCTCTGTGCCAGGTTTGGCCCTTGTTTCTCCTGGTTCATCCTGCAAGCACAACTCATCCAAAACTTGTGGAATTTGTCAGTAAAAATACTTTTATGTATGGAATATGGTATGATCATCCTCATTTTACCGAAATGTTGACGGTCACTACGGTGTTATAATGGCCGTCAACAGTGCCTCGTCATCCGCATCCGCGCGACAACCGGCATTCTTCTTTTATCGACTGGCACTGCAGTGCGGACAACTCTGCAACTTCTCATAATCGCCTCGATACAGGATACAGTGGTGAGGGCAAGCATGAAACTTTTTAAGCTTCATCGCCACTAGCCGGATCATTTTCTTCGCTCGATAGGTATTGACGGGCACCTTGTTATCTTTTGGATATGTGTCAGCAAGCATTTGCAACAGGTCATTGAAGCTAGTGTCAGACCACCCATGGCGAGACTTCAGCATCAACATTTGGAGGTTAAAATGCAACACCGTCCAATGCTTCGGGCAGTCCTTATACAGTGGGTCAATTGTCGCCTGCTTCATCTCTTTGAAATTCTCCAAACACTTCGGATTCCCAAACAGAACGTCATCTTGGTCCATGCGGTTTGCAAGATTTTCAAACATATCCACATATTCGGGCCTCAACACATCAGCCTCCTCCCATCCCCACCGCCATCGTCCACCATGTCTTCCAGAAGATCCTCAATGCAGATGTAATCACGATTCGCAGTACCACCATCCATTGTCGTTGTTGATGATGAAGGTTGTTGTCCTTCATGCACATTCGACGAGTTTCCTTCGGATCCACCACTGACACACAGATCCACCTCGCCGTGGTACTTCTAGACCGTGTAATCCTTGACGAAACCATGCATGATCAAGTGAGATTGCACCACGCCATCTTCATGGAGAAGTGTGTTTTTGCAGATTTTGCACGGACAAATGATGCGATCCCGACCCAGACTGAGACGATGCTTTTTCGCTGCAGCAATAATTTTTTTCTCACATGATTTAGGAAAGACAGATCATTGCCGACCCTCGGTAAATTGTGCATCCACTCTTTCCTGTCCATGACGGCAACCTTGCATCCAAAAGCATATCGACATATAAAAATCACACAAAATACAATTTTCTCTCTCCTCCATTTAGAAGAAACAAGCAAAAGAGAGAAGATGAGAGTTGGGAGAGTAGAAATCAACCTCCTGTGTTCTCCCCCTTCACCAAATCCAAGGGCAAAACCTTCCCCCCTCAAAAGAAGGCAATTCTTGTGTTTTGAGCTCAAAACACAAGAAAATGGAGGAGGAGCCGCGGGGAGGAAGAAGGGGAAGGTGCTGTATATATAAGGAGCATTAACAGAGACGGTTGTGTTACAAAAGCCGTCTCCGTTAATAGATTAACGGAGGCGGTTTTGTAACGGAACCGTCTCTGTTAATGATCCATTAACGGAGATGGTTCCGTTACAAAAACCGCCTCCGTTAATCTATTAACGAAGACGGTCACTTGGCTCCGCCTCCGTTAATCAAACGCCACCGTCTCCGAAAATGATGGGCATTAACAGAGATGCAACCATTTCGCAAGTGTCTCGGAAAATGTTTTGGCAGTGTCTCCTAAAATGTTTTTTGTAGTAGTGATGCTTCGTGCTCTTTGTTTCAATGATTACCCGCTTTCTTATCTCAAAGGAACTCAATACTATACTCTTCGCCATGAATATCACATTTAGTTACTACAACACATTGAGTTACAACTGTTTGGGGTATTTGTGTAGGACTATGTTTCGAACTATTAATTGACTCGCCAACGAAGTTGTTGAGTCATGTTATGGATATTGTTTGGACATATCATATTGAACTAGAAATAGCTTCGCCATATCTTTTTGGATAATTGGTTCTCTATCCGAATTCATTGGCTATTGCATTATTAGATCTTCGGTTATCTCTGGCGCATTGAGTTATGGAACTCTATTGGTCTTCGGAACGAGTGGTTCCCTTCATTTTTTCGACACTGTTGATCTCTGAAATGGGGCTTCTGAAATTGAACACCCTCAACTGAGCGTATCACTTCGCATTCACCTTTGCAAGGTGTCTTTGAATTCCATCAAATGCAAAAGCATTCATGCATCCACACATTTGCATCATGCATACAAACATTGCATTGCATAGAGTCAAAATGACTCGGAGAAAAGTGGACTTCGCGTCTCAGGATCAAACATTGATCACATGACGTTGAACTTCACTTTAACAGAACACAGAGAGTGTTCACTTCGCGCGAAATGCCGAAGAGAAAGGCCTGAAAAAATTTAGCAAGTGTCCGCAAAATGCGAGAGACTATGCTATGTACCGAAGATCGGTTGACGAGCCACTTCAGGGCAAAGAGAGCACATCGTTCTGTCCCAAAAAAAAAGAGAAAAAAAGAGAAAAAAAGGGACACGATGTTGCAAGAAAAGTCCTTGTTTCCTAAATATGTTCAAATTGTCTAAACTATCTTTCAGGAAGACTATAGCCATGAAAAATCCCATGAGGGGCTACTGTTGGCGACTTGAGGGGCTCGGTATCACTCCGGAAAGTTATCAACTTCGCCGCGGGCAACAACATCGGCACTAACTTCGTCTTCGTCATCACTCCGACTCGGGGGGCTCATCATCAACTAAGGCAACATCGTCCGCCTCTCCGTCAACATCACCAGCATCCTCGACTTGGCCTCTGCCGCCACTTTGGCTCGAGCGCTCGACCTCAGCATCATCGACTTCGGCATCAACTTGTGCAACGTCACCAACTCCGCCGTCAACACATATAGCTTCACCAACTTCACCACCACTTCGGCTCGTGGGGCTCACAGTCAATTTGGACAACATCATCAACTTCATCATCAACATCTACAGTGTTGACGACATCACCCCCCATCACCGCTCGGGGGGCTCATCATCGACTTCGGCAGCGTCTACTACCACACCATCAACTCCGGCAGTGCTTACCACTTCGCCTTCAACTTCGTCAACTTTGCAGTCAACCTGCGAGCACTACCATCTTCGCCAGAGGCACTGGCCAAGAGGGGCTAGTACGGGAATATAGAGAACCAATTCACTTCGAGTCTTGTCCGGCACCTAAGAGCGAATATTTGAAGGCGTCACGGGTCACAATAGATCCAAGGCTTCGAAGTCCCTACTTCCACTACTTCAACTACGCGGAGGTAATAGAAGAGGAACAAAGAAGCAACAGCAAGCAACGAAGCCACCGACTGGGATCCGAGCAAAGAACCACCCCCAAAGAAGAGTTGAAGATGCTCATCACCTCTGTTGTAACTAATCTCATATGTAATAGTGATTGTTCTCTCGCAAACGAAGTTAGAGTTAGCTAGGCATTTCCCCATTGTTGTCAACTACTTCACTTAGTTGTACCACCAAACTAAAGTAGTTGAGGGGCTACTGTTGGGGAAATGGCCCAGCCCATTAGACAATGGGAGGCCCATGTAAAGGCTGAAATGCCTCTTTGTAAATTTTGTACCCACCAGGGGCTTGGGGCTAAATGACACTCCCTTCCTCCACTATATAAAGGACCCTAGGGGTCATGAGGAGGGGACTCACTTTGAGCACTCCACACTTTTATCACCAAGTTTTAACTCTTTTCTCCTCCCTTTAGTCTCTTTCTTCGTTCGGGAAGTGAGGGTGCACCGAGAATTCCACTTCCTATCCAAAGTGGGGGTTCCTCGGGAATCTCACATCCTAACAAACTGTACAGGACGAATGACTCCGGCATCTAGCAATTTCTGCACTTCTGTTTGCACTGCATTTTTCCGTTCCTCGGACATGACATGGAGTTTATGCTTTTTTGGCTTTGCCTTCGGATCTATGCGAAGTTCATGCTCAATTACATTTCTGCTGACCCTTGTTAGATCATTTGACGGCCAAGCGAAAACGTCTTGGTTATTCCAAGGAACTCAATGAGTCTGGTTTCTTCCTCACTGCCAAGTTCTTTTCCGATAATGATGGTTTTGTCCGGTTTCTTTGTGTGCACGAAAGGAGCAACTCGTTCTGCATTTTGCCTTTTCTTTTGTTCCTTCGAGATTTCTTCCAGATCCTCAGTTTCATCCTCTGCCTCGTCATTAATGACATGAACATGTTGCACGCCGAAAGTCGTGTTTCTCTCAGCTCTTCGGGCTTCATCCTCACTGCCATACACAGAAATAATGCCTTGGTTGGTTGGAATCATCATGCACAGGTAGTCTTGATGAATTACTGCTAAAAGTCTGTTTATGGTTGTTCTTCTGAAGATGGCGTTGTATGGGTAGTCAATCACGACGATGTCGAATGTAATTGTTTCGACCTGTCTTGAGGGACCAGAGCCAAAGGTGACATCGATATCACGTTTTCCGCTGACATTTATCCTCTTGCCTCCAAAGTCGTACAATGGATTTTTTGCTTCTTTCAGGTCTTCGGATTTGAACCCCATTTCCATGAAGCACTTCCATGTGATTATATCTGCAGAACTGGCATTGTCAACAAGAATCTTGCCAACATCATTGCCGTATGGCCGGTGCTGAGAATTGTGTCCAATGTTAGCTCGAATGACAAGTGGGTCATTGTGGGGGTATTTCATGAGTCTTACATCTGATTGACTGAAAGTTATGGGGATATGTGACCATGGGGTTCGGAACACTTGCCCAGAGCAAATCTTATTCACACTTCACGCTTCGTCTTTCCTCTGCCTCTTCGTCATGTGTTCTGGCTCATTTGAACCCCCAGAAATTGCGTTTATTGTATGAACCATTCTCGGCGGGTCATCTCCGACGACCCCCGCGGAACTGCCTTGCCCTGCATTTTCTGTTTTCGGTTTTACCTCGATATGATAACCCAACGAATCATATCTGGGGATTGGTGGTGGGGTGGTAGTTGGGGCATTTGTGGTGCGGAAGGGTAGGTATATTGTTGAGGGGGAAAATAGTATGAATGATATGGTGGGACGAAGCTTGGTGAAAGATACGATACAGATCGGTTGCTTGGCTGGGGCTGGGGTGGTTGCGGCATTAACGAGGCATCGAAAGATTGGTTTCTTGGATTTTTCAGTTGTTCCTCGAATTCCTTTTTTCTTCTAGAGAGCATGAGGGCATTCGTGAGTGTTGTGGCCAATATCTTTCCCATGAAAGAAACACCATGGAGTTTTTCCCCCTCGACCTCCTCTTCCTCCTCTTCCTCTATTGCTTCTTCCCCCGAGAGCTTGAGGGTTGGTGGTCATTGTGACCGTTCTGCTGTGTAGATTGCTGGTTGGATGGCTGATTAGTGACGTTGTTTACTGGCCTCGGGTTTTGCCTTGTGCTTGACCCTCCGTTTCTTCTGAGAGTTCATCTGCTCAATTCTTCGCCTTCACTCTTCGTCGGATTTGCAATATTCTTGCATGACCTTGAATAGTTCTTGCACCTGTTGACGGCCGTTATAACCTAGTTTTGACCGTCAACATTTCGGTAAAATAAGGATGATCATACCATGTTCCATGATTGCAGGATGAAATAGGTAAAACAAGGGCCAAACTTGGCACAGAGCCAGGCCGGCCGGCCTAGCCAGGCCGACCGGCCTCCCTGGCCAGGTCTAGCCACACCACTGATCCACAGGGTACAACAAACATCCAGGATGATCAAGAGACGTGCAATCAATATCGGTTTGATCCAAGGACCCGAAAGGCCTAGAGTGGAATGAACATGGATTGAAGGGCCGACAACCTCGGATTCTTGGACAGCCTCAACTGAACGCAACCGTTACCGACCTTAGAAAGCAATCAGGAGCGTCTACAACGAAGGCGGTTGCCAGGGGAGCCAGGTGTAGGCCGATCGGGCCACACCAGGCCGGCCGGCCCCCTGCTGCAACCCCACGTGACCATCTTTGGCGTGGAAGTTAAATAGGTCGTTGGCGTGACGGTTAAGCTGGCTACCGACATTGGGAGGCTATAAAAGGCCACCTACTCTTCACCCCAACACACACACCACACTTCTCAAGTTCATACTTGAAGGGAGCTCTTGTATATTTTCCATTTCTTAGATTAGGATTAGAGTTGGGAGTAGAGTCGAGTCGAGCTTAGCTCAGATCTTCGGAATCTTCGGAGTTCTGGTAAAGCTCTTGTATCCTTTCCTTCATTTGGAGAGTTTATCAAAACAATTACTTTCTATTTCAGAGCTTAAGTTTATCTCTTATATTTATCTCTTGCTCTTCTTTTTAGAGTAAAGATCTTGCTCTTTTTAGAGTAAAGCTTTGTTCCCCTTTAGTCTTAGTGTAGAGTTTAGTTTAGCTCTACCGGGCTTTATCTCACGGGTTTGCTCGCCTTGACTGGGCCGTAAGACGCCTTAGGGAAGACGGGGATTTCTCTTGACAGGTCTCAAGAGAAATCTTAATCTTCAAGTGCAGACGTGGTGTCTGGCTTGTTGATTAACTAGGAAGTGTGTTGCACCGCACGGAACAACAGTGGTAGGCGGCAGGTGGTGACAGCCCTGTCCGTCCTTCGGAGTCCACCACGTTTGGGTGTATTCATAACAGTAGTGCTGAGCCCGGAGAACCCCCTCTCTCACCCCGTTTTGCGGTTCTCCCGTTCTAGCCGTCGAAGCGAGCTCTGTTCCCGGTATCTAAGCTAGAGTCTTGGCTTAGGTTAGAGTGCCTTTTGCTCTGACTTAGGAAGTGTCTAGGTCCGTTCTCTCCCAACATCTTTCCTTTTCTTTAGAAGTAGGTGATCCTGTGTGTTGCTGGTCTTTTAGACCTTCTATCAAGAACAATTTTGCCGTTCATCGGTTTGTGAGACCCCAACTCGTGAGATTAATCATTCATCTGCAACGTGGGTTGCATTCTTTCTTGTTCTTGCTTGTGTTCTTCGATTCACAGGCAGGGATTAGCCTTCTTATTGAGGTCAACCGAGCACCGCCGGTCGATAACTTGACGAGACATTGTGCTGCGATTGCGGGGTTCGGGACGTGTTGTTCGGAAGCCAGATCGATTTGTGTAGCGACATCTCCAATTTGAGAGTTATCAGAACCTTTCGGAAGATCGGAAACTCTAGTCCTCACCAAGTGGTATTCAGAGACAGGTTTACCGTCAGGTTTTCCTTTACCCTAGTTTAGTTTGTCCCATCGTCCTAAAACTCCAGAAAATTGCCATACAAAAATATTATTCATCGTTTTTTCCGCTGTCCTATAAATCCTTTGTGCCCCTCACAATTTTCTTTTCAGACTGATTTTCTAAATTTTAGTCCCTCGCCGTGTCATTGTGTTCGTTGTGCCTAGATTTTGCTTGGGGTCTAGTTTATGTCAAATCATATTCGTGTGGTGGCGCATAGAAATTTGGTTCTGTTTCTTGAGATTGGTCCTCGTGCAAAATTGAAAAGGAATTCCAAAGGGGAGTGTGCTGGGCGCTAATAGGAAAAGGAAGGGCATATATGCTTGGCCCTTCTTTCCTTCTTGTTTTTACGCATGCAAATCAGATTAGGTTCCCTTTATTTGCTTGGGCAAAACGAAAGAAACAAGAAAGGAAATAAAAGTTTGTCTTTTGCTGGAAACTTTGGTAGCCGTGAGATTAACTGGTGTGCAGCTATAAGCCACCTCGTGCGCTTCCTTCTGCTGTGCTGCATCGCCAGATAGAGATAGCCTTTTGTTGAGTGCTGTACCCTTCAAGGAATTTATCCAGCAGCTGACGGCTTTGTATATCCAGTTTGTGTTTTGATCTCCTTTTTAATATACCTTGCAGCACATTCTGGTATATAAAAATATAAAAGAGCAAAAGGCAAGGTGCTGAAAAAAGAAAAGAAAAGGTGGCACCAAAAAAAAGAGAAACAAAAGAGAAGAGGATAAATAAGAAAGAAATAAAATTCAGAAGTGCTTGCATCCTAAGAGTCCTTGTGCTGAGTAGTATTGTTGCTTGCTTGAACTAGGTGCCGACGAGTATAGGCCGGCGGCATCGACTAGCTTGGGACTAATTTTCAGTTTTGCAATTCTGAATTGAATTATTGTTACTCCTTGCTACATATATTTTGGTCTTCCTATAGCTCCACATATTACTTCTGAATAACATAGGTTTTGACTCTTGCAATCGTGGATTACGCCTCCCTGGTGTCCTTTGCTTTGCTTGGTAAGAACTTTGTAAGAGCTTGGTAAGGTGTTTTCCTTTTGCGGTGTTGATTGGGAGGCACCATTGTTCCTGCGCAGTAGATTATCAGGGATATCCTTCACTCTTTGTTCCTGTTTTTGTCTACAATGTCAGGTTCTTCATATCCACCAATATATGATGGTATAAGTGCTGATGCATACATTGAGTGGGAAATTGCAATAGATAAAATATTTGCTACTCGTTTCTTGTGTCCAAGGAGATAGGTAAAAAATGTATCTAGTGTTTTGTGACATTCTGCTTTAGCATGGTGGGATTCTTTAAGTCCTTCAGATAAACCTAAGACTTGGATTGATATGAAACTTCTTATGAGAGAAACCTTTGTTAATCCACCTCCTACATTAAATTCATATGACGAGGTTCATAATTTAAAGGATCAGTCCATTGTTGTATCACTTGCTATGCCTAACCTTTTGCAGGATTGTGAGCAAAAGCAAAAGGACAAGGATGATGTGAAAGAAAATTAGGTGCTCACAAGCTCATGTGCAAATTCAGAAGCTTCACTTCCCAGTGCACCTATTATTCCTGTTGAAAAGAAGGCGAGAATAATTTGGATGTGCTAAATTTTTCCACAAATCATGCTATCTTAGAGCAATTGTTAGTGGAAACTTCTCTTGATTTTTCTTTGTCACAATATGATCTGCTTGAAGTTGCTCATGATAAAGATGAATCGTGTCATAATGTTTGTGTTCAACATGTTCTAAACCCACAACCATGCACTGAAATTAAACATGTTGCTAGTGAGAATGATGAGCTCAAGCTGTTGTCTTCTTTAAATACTTTGAGTTACATTGAATTTGATGTTTTGTGTAATCTAAGTTATTTGGAAGAGAGATTTTCCAGATATGCTAATTTGCCATGGTTTTCTATTGGCAAATATGACAACAAAGGACAATATTATGCTATTGGCAAATATGACAACAAAGGACAATATATGATACATCGAGTCTACATCTGTAGCAATCTGAATTGTTCTATTGTTGTTAAGGATTGTGATCGATTAGAGGGCAAACATCATACAAATATTTTCACGTGTTCCTCTAATTGTGTTGTCTCACAAGAATGGGAGCATTGTTGGGTGCTACCTATGCTTGTTGATACTAAATTTTCTTACAATAACCCACTATTCCTGTTGTGTATTTTGTTGGTACTAATCTTTTGCAGGATAGTATTGACGAACACTTGTGTGCATTCAGATCAAAGAGCCTACATGTTTGCTGTAATTTTTGTACAAGATTACACACTAGAAAATTGGAAACATGGTCACCTCCCTCCTCACAATCATTTAAGCTTACTTTATTTTCGCAACCCCGTTCTCCTTTGTGTTGTGCAGGATCGGTTTCGAGAACAATCGATGCGGAGGACGACATTTGGTCAAGAAGGGGAGGGGAATGAGGACATGCCACCTATGTATAGGGCCATGATTGGCCAATGGCATAGAGAAGACGGAGGCCAGTAAGGGTGTCCAAGTCACAAAGGAGGCCCAAGGCATATCCGTTTCGAGACGCCAAGGTGGAGGCCCGAAACAAATCAACTTCGAGTCTGTCTTGGAGTCGAGGAACAGTCAGTAGTAAAATTGACGCCCAGGTCGCATACGCCGTTTTGGATGATCTTTGTATGGATGTAAAGAAAATTTCATAACACTTCTAATGGCACCAGTCCCACATCAACATTCGACATGAGTCAACGGGAATTTTCGAAACAAGTTGACATCCACAATCTATCTCGATGCCGCGTCGCCGTATTTTGGCCTATGGGCCGTGTATCGCGTTGGAGCCTATGAGGGGCGTGGCCAGGGGTCAAACAACTGACACCTTGTTGTTAGGGTTTGGGTTTTGCTTAGATTATTCTGTCAAGAACAGTTTCGTCGTTCAGCGGTTGGTGAGACCCCAACTCATGAGATTAATCTTTCATCTGCAATTTAGGTTGCATTCTTTCTTGTTCTTGCTTGTGTTCTTTGATTCGCATGCAGGGATTAGCCTTCTTGGCGAGGTCGACCGAGCACCGCTGGTCGATAACCTGAGGAGACGTTGTGCTGCAGTTGGCGCTAAAATGGGGCCAACACAGGAACGCGCTAGATCGCACGGGACGCTAAGGAGCTCGCTGCAGCACCTCTGTGTAGGGGTGGTTAGACCGCCTCAATGGGGGCGGTTAAACTAGGTTCGCCGGATAGCCCGACAAGAAACCAATGAACGCTCGCCCGGGAGGGACCCCGTCGGGGCAAGCGCACCTTGGGTTGTTCTAGGGTCGGCAGGCCACCTAGAACGTCCTCAATCGCCGTGGAGATGAAGGAACAACAACAAGTATGAGATTGGAAAAGATTAGGGCAAAGAGACTAGTGAAAAGATAAAAGATGTGTTTTTGATCGATTGGGTGCCTCAATCGGCCGTGGCCCCATTAGGAGTCGAAATCCTTACAAAATCTCGTGTTAAAATACAACTCAACTCATCAAAGATCCTATCGCACTTGGCTACAACAAAAGTAAATTTCATATCTTCTTGCCGATTCTTGTGAACCGGCTTGAGAGAAGCACAATTACTAGGTTTATCTTTAGATGTCCACACAAACTCAGCAGCATAAACATTTTTATCTTCGTCGTCCATACTATCATTTTCACGATCAAGTGCATAAACTGGACGACTAGATTTTTCACTAGACTTTTGTGAATTTCTAGAGTCTTTGCCTCGACTTTCATTAGCCAGAGCCTTTTGTAACACTTGAACAACATCTAGAAATTCCTGCCCCTCTAGCTTTTCTTTATGAAATTCAAGTAAAACATTATAAGCTAGATCAGCTAAATATCTATCAGAAACTTTCACCCCATAGCATCAGTTTCTAGTACCTCTATATCTTCTAATATATTCAGAAACAGTTTCATGCAATTTATGCTTACCCGACGTAAGATGTGACAATCTCAATTCAGATTCACCAGTAAAGAAATAATCATGAAACTTTTGCTCTAATTTTGGCCAACTACGGATAGAATTGGGTGGCAGTGAAACAAACCATGTAAATGCAGCACGCCAGCACCCGACATTGTAAATATCATTGTAGCTGGCCTCACCACATTGTATAACAATCTGAGCTATATGTTCTAGTGTAGTTCTATCATCATTACCAGTGAATTTAGTAAATTCTGGAGTCCTACACCCTTGTGGAAATTGAAAAAATTCATAAGTTTGAGGGTAAGGTTTTGATACACCTTTCTCGGGACTCTAGGATCTCTACCAAAAGTTTGTTTGAACATTTCAAGCATCTTATCTCTTAATTCTTCTAAACCGGTCCTAGGCTGATTAGAAGTAAAATTAGATGCACCAACAACATGAGGAGGTGTTGTACTGCATGTAGCATGCTGTGGTGATTGAATTGGTACTGAATGATACAATGAGCTATTAACATTAGACGAAGGAACACCTGCGCTCATAGGGGGCTCACTGTACACAACTCTATGCGGAATCAAAGCATTAGTAGTGGTTGTTGTGTTGCCTTCAACAGCCGACGAACCAATGGTAGTACGGCTATGTATATGATTTAGTAGTGGCACACCGATGGGAACTTTAGGTATATGCAAAGTATCAAAAGCATCACTACTTTTATTATTCTTAGCATTAGAAGTAGATGCATTAAGATCTTTCCCAGAAATCACTTGATTGACTTTAGCATCTAATTGACTAAACAAATTTGTAAAATTCTCACTCATAGCATCAAACTTGAGGTTTATTTGAGAAGCAACGCCAGTATCAATCAAATTTGCAATTTCTAAATTAACATCAGGAGAAGTATCAGATTTCATCTTGGTTTGGGAAACATTGATGATGACATCTTTGTCCATTTGGACCTTCTTATGTCGATCTATGGAGAAGTGCGACAAATATTGCTTCACAGCTTCATCTTCTAGTTCCCGCATCTCTTGCTCCTTGTTGGCGGCACAAACGCACATCAAGATCCACCGCAAGCGCACGGATCTGTTGTAGCTCTTCCCTCAAGAGAGTACTCCCCCAAGGTTATCAATCCACGGAACAAGTGGGTTATTACGCTTAACTAAGCACTAATAAAGTTTGTGAAAACTAGAGATTATGTAGGTTCTAATCTAAAGATGTTTATAAAGCAATCTAATCTAAGTTAACGAGAACAGTAGATGGATATACGCAAGATACGAGGAACAGATGTTCATAGGGTCTAGGATCACTTGTAGATGCATCGCCTTAGCATGACAACACCAATCTAATCTATCAAGATAAAGAATGTGAACCAAGCTCAGCATATTTCCCTCCCGCAAGCTGTCACCAAACAGGGGTAATCTGCTGCTAAACTATGAGGCTCAAACTCATGACAAAATGATTTAGGAAAGCAGCGCATATGTGCAAACCAAATCAGAGCATTGCAAGGGCATAAAATAGATGAAGAACATAGCCACAAGAACATGGATAGATCCATGATCAAAATACAGTGTTGACGATTACATCTCAAGGTCACCTTACAACCCCATGAACATACGAAGGATTTAACCCATACAGATTGATGTTGAAGCTCTGGTCATGGTGGTAAACTCCTTGTGAAGATGATCTCCTTGCTGTCCTCCAAGGTTCAGCGCCACTGGTGCGTCCGCTAGGGTTCCTGGCACCGCTTCCTCCTTGTGGATGGCTTCTAGATTGGATCTTGATCAATCCCTGATGATTTCTTGATGTCTTCCTCTCCTCTAGTGCGGCTCTCCTCGTCTCGGGTGAATGGCGGCTTGTATATAGGCTAGGGTTGCGGAATGCTTCGACTCAAAGAAATGGGGGCTCGATTGGGCCAAGAAACAGGCCAGGCCGACCGGCGAGGGGTCTTTTTGGCCCTGATCAGCCTCCTCTTTTGCGTGTTAATCCTTCTCCATGGTGTTAGCCCAGGTACACTTTAAGTCCATCAAAAAATTGCTAGAAATAGCCTAAATGTGTCGAGTTTCCTACCAAAACACAATATACTCCAAAATACAAGACACAAGTGGAAATTGGATTATTTCAATGCCAAGTGGTGGGGTTAGTATAAAAATAAGCATGAAATTGCTACCTAAACAACACTAAAAAGGTGTCAATTAAGAGCTAGCGCCAACAATCCCCCCATGCTTAGCTCTTGCTCATCCTCGAGCAAGTCAACTCAGTACCTTCTTGAACGGGGTTGCACAAGTCCCTGAGACAAACTTTTTACTTAATGCAAGTGAGATCATTCAAGTCCTATAAACAAATTATCAGCACAGCAGGAAAGATAATCATAGTATGTGCGTTCAAATATTAACTCAAGCCAAATCATCTCCACAACTCTCTCTTTTCACTAAGGAACTCGAAACTCACCAACACTTACTTTCTTGCTTTCCTCGGAGGGTTTTTCTTCTTTTTGATCAATGAAATACAATATCCCTGCAACAAGAGTTAGACCAATATTCTTTTCCAAGTACTCACAAATCTCTCATTGTATAATGTGGCTATCCTATCATGTTTTGCAAGCTCTCATCTCTCAAAATCTCTCAAATTATGGTGGAGCTATAGGTAAGGCTAGCGAAGGTGATGCAAATATAATCAAGTTAAGAAAATACTCTAGTGGCCGCTTGCCTTCCAAGCCAATGATCATGAGAATATAACCACAATGTGAGGGTTTCAAGGATGAGAAGATATAGAATAGTGGACATGTGCAAGGGCAAACAAAATAAATTGACTTTGAGGCACTAATGCCGTCCTCATCGTCGGATTGCACATGGTTGGAATCGAGGATTTGTTCTTGATGAAAGGGCAGTATTCTCTTGCACTTCTTTGAATCTTCAATCTGTAGAATTATCCCTCCTTTATTTATATTTATTTTACACATTTTTTTCTTTCTTTTTCTTACTTTATCTTTCTTTTAATTTTCTTTTTCTTATCTCAATTTTCAACTATCTTCCGAACATCTTCTGAACTCAATCTTTTGAATACGAACTAACATATATTTATAATGAATCCACAAATTTTCTGCAACTGAGGGGGTGGAAAAACACCCATGGCCGGCCGGCCAGAGCCCCTCTGGGCGTCGCGGCCAGGCCTCCTTCTGGCCTGGTTCTGTATTCCATAAATTCTCCAGGTCCTGTGTTCCTCCAATCACGCCCAAAAACCGAACGTATCCTCGTATAAAGGTTGTGTCCAAGAAATAGATAAAATAAATGATTATTGGTTCGGGTTTTGGAATCCCGCAGATAGTATGGGTGTTCTAATGAAGAACTCCCATTACCGAATATTGTCGAGGCTAGCATGATGAGCTGAGAACAAGGAACATGATCATTGCTCAGAATTAAAACTTACCAAGAGAAGAATCCTAAATCGATGCATCACATCCTCCTAGACTTTTAGTGGAACGATTATTTAAAGTTTTAGGCCTTGGATGTATAGGAAAATCTCTCGACTTGGAAAAGAATATAGTCATTCTTGTGTAGGGGTTTTGTAGAGTTTATAAAATCAAATCACCTCCAATTAAGCATTACTCACAAGCGCTAGCAAAGATCCAAGTCCTAGTTCATCGATTAAGCATGGGTATAGCGAGAGTAAATCTTTTATTAAGATCCACAACCATAATTTAAAATTCTAGACAAAGTTCATGATAAATTATTATAAGAACAATAACAAAACACTTGCAATATGTAAAGACTCTCTTTATTTGATTTTTCAGACACACTAAATTAAACATGACACTCACACGATTCTCACGCTAAAGAAAAAAGAAATCACACACCGAACCTAACACACCAACGAATTTAAAGACTCTCTCAACGCAAAAGACACGAGCCTCTCCCCCCACACATAAAACTACGACGTCCTCGTCGTTGCAAAAGATTAAGGGGAAAGGAACGCTCGTGGATCAATTTGTGGTGCCTCCCGCAGTTGCACTTGACGCTCCCTTTGCTTCTCGTCGGGCTTGATTGCCTTGCAAACAAAGTTGTCACGCTACGGTTGAGGAACTCATAATCTCTATCCATCTGCTTCTCCAGAACCTACAACCTCACATAGAAAGCTTCAATGGACGCTATTTAGTCGTTGTGCGTTGCAAACAACTCCTGGATATTCCTCCCACAACCTTGGCAACAGTTTGTATGCGGAGCGAAGGGGTTTGACTCGCCAGTACCTCCTTGTTCATCTTCTTGTCCAGCTTGATCGTCTCCTGGTGGCCAACCACCTTCTACTTCTCTTTCCCACTCATAATTGTTGTCTTTTCCATCTCCCCATGATCCAGGGCTGCAGTCATCTTCCCAATCGCTATCGCCGGCAAAATTTTTCGGCTCTTCAGAATAATCCTTCCTTTTGCCAAGAAGGTGCAAGGAACGCCTAGGAGGGATGATACAAACATTTCTGGTACCCTTAGCACTTCATCATCGCTGATGTTGATGATAAGGTAGCGAGGAGCGAGAGGCTTGGTTGGACGACCTCCCGTTCTCATCCTAGCTTGTGTAGGGTACTTCTTCACAAAGGCGGGCTTAAGGTCACACCGTCACACCTCCTGACGAAGCAGCTCGATAGCAGCCCCTGGAGAGGGCTGTGCCGTGCCGCCTGGAGGGCTCTGGCCGCGCGGCCAGGCCTCCTCCATGACCTACTCGCCTCCCAACTTGATGCTCGGGCTCCTGGTGCTTCCCATGGCTCGTCTTCTTATTTAGGGTGGTTTCCGTGGAAGGAATGGGATGGATTTTCGAGATGGAACATGCGTCTATTTATGTGCTGAAAGACTTGGACATGAAGGCCATTCTTTTCCAGTTTAAACTTGCCAATTTTCAAAACGTTGTTTAAGGATTCCGGGACAAACAAAACTAGGGCTGACGGAGATCAAACGGGGCCAAAAATGCCCCTGGTCGGCCAACCACGGGGGTCATGGGTGGCGCGGCCTGGGCCCTTTTTGGGTCCAAAGAGGCCCAAATTTTTACGGGGTCCACTTCATAAAATTTTTAGTCCGTGGTTCGTCGGGTTTACACAGAAACGAAACAGAGAACAAAACAAAAAAAAACTTCAAACTATATACAAGCATACTTTGCTTAACATCATTAGGCTTGACGTTCGGTGTCATCCTCAAAAGAATAGATGTCAATGTAATGAAGAGGCACGACGTCCGGCTCCAAATAAACCTTTAGTCACTGTCCATTCACTACATATTGATCTCCCTTGAGATCCATGATCATCACTGCTCCGGTAGGTGACACCAAATGAACGACATAAGGTCCATCCCACTTGCTTTGTAATTTTCATTTACCAAACAACTTAAATCTTGTATTGTATAGTAGGATCTTGTCTCCTTCAAATTCTATTTTTTTGTATTCGCTTGTCATACCATATCTTCATTCTTTCTTTGTAAATGCTCGCGCTATGATAGGCTTTTAACCTTGCTTCTTCAAGCTTGCTTATTTGAATTCTTCTTTTAACTCTTGCAGCATCCATATCAAGATTCATCTCTTTAATTAATATGCCTTGTGTTCTAACTCAACGGGCATGTGACAAGTTTTCCACAGACGAATTAGTATGGGGTCATACCTATCGGTGTTTTGTGTGCTGTCCTATAAGCCCACAATGCTTCGTCTAGCTTCTTTGCTCAATATTTTCCACCTTTGTGTCCTCTTGAGGAAGGTCATCAATCTGGTCATAATCTTCTGACTTGTCTGAAACATCGTCAACTCCAACAACTTTTCTTTTTCCCTAAAGAACTATGTCTCGTTTGGGTTAATTTCTTGCCTTGTCTTGAGAGTCTTTTTTCGGCTTGCTTGACATGTCCCTCACATAGAACACTTGTGTCATATACTTGGCTAGAATGAATGGTTCATCTTTATATTCAATATTTTTAAAGTCAACTATGGTCATCCCATACCGGCCCTTCATCATGCCGGATCTAGGCACCCATTGGCAACGAAACATAGGGACAACTATGGGTCCATATTCAAGTTCCATATCTCCTCTATGACATCATAGTAGTTGTCCTTTTCTCTATTACTGTTTACTATACACACGGACACCACTATTTTGGTTTGTGTTTTTTTTTGTCTTGAGTTGTTGTGTAAAATGTATACCCATTGATTTTGTACCCTTGGTATTGCTGGATTGTGATTGATGGTCCCCTAGCCAGCCATTGAAGTTCTTGATCAACTGTGTTGTTGCCCAATAATTTCCATCTGAACCAACGCTCGAAACTAGATATATGTTTGCACGTTATCCAATCATGATCGTTCTTTGGATTTTTGGCCCGTACAATATTCATTTGCTCATCAATATATGGAGCCACCTTGGATGAATTCCGAAGAACCGTGAAGTTTGGTTTGCTGAATTTACTACAAGAGATATTCACAATAGATTTATTTCCTAGTGTGCCTTTTCCCTTTAGTCGCCCCTCATGGTGTGACACAGGAAGCCCAATTGGCTTCATGTAAGGAAGAAAGTCAACACAAAACTCAATGACCTCCTATGTTCTGTAGCCCTTAGCGATACATCCTTCTGGACAATAATGGTTGTGGATGTACTTCTTCAAGACTCCCATCAATCTCTCGAAAGGTAACATATTATGTAGAAAGACAAGACCAAGAATAGTTGTTTCAGTCACAATATGATCCAGAAGGTGTGTCATCATGTTGAAGAATGATGGTGGGAAGACCATCTCGAAGCTGACAAGACATTCGACAATGTCTTCCTGCAGTTTTATTAGATTGTTCGAATCGATTGTCTTCTGTGGAATTTCATTCATGAACGCACAAAGCTTCACAATTGTCAATCTTACATTACCCTGTAGAACACCCCTAAGCACATCTAGAAGTTTAGGATTTTCTTGTCTTCTACGTTTAGTATGCCTTTTATATTTGAGGAGTATCCGGACGAGACCTTAATACTATTGAAGCAATCAAACATACTTTCCTTCTCCTCTTTGCTTAGATTGTAGCTGGCAGGTTTTAAACAGTGGCGTCCCTTGTCTATCTTTTCAGGTTGTAAGGCTTGTCGTTCTGTCAGCATCAACATGCCGCGCCTTGCTTCCAATGTATCCTTTGAGTTACCATGCACTTCCAGGAAGCCTAGTATGTTCACTCAAACATTTTTGTCAAATACATCGCATCAATTGTGTCTTGAACATCTAAGACTGTCCAATAAGGTAGTTCCCACAATATGGACTTTTTCTTCCACATTGCAGCATTCCACATTGGAGCATGTTCCGTGATGGGATCCTTGGGAACAGGTATGCTATCGTCACTCATTCCAAATACGCACTACACATCCTTGATCGTCGATAACACACACGCTTTCCATTACGAAACAAAGGCTTAGGGTGAGTTTCGGACTGTCCTTTAAAATGTTTCCCTTCATTTCTTAGGGGGTGATCGGCAGGAAGGAATCGGCGATGACCCATGTATACACACTTCTTACAGTGTTTCAAATAAATTCTATTGGTTTCATCATAACAGTGGGTGAAGGCACTGTATCCCATGTTCGATTGTCCCAACAGTTTTGCAAGTCCAAGCCAATCTTTGATGGTTACGAAAAGCAAAGCTTAGAGGTCGAAAGACTCCTGTTTATACTCATCCCACACACATATGCATTCTTCCTTCTAGAGCAGTAATAAATCATCCATCAAGGGTCGCAGAAACACATCAATATCATTGTCACATTCTTTTGGCCCTTGTATAAGCAACGACATCATGATGAACTTCCGGTTCATGCACAACCAAGAAGGAATGTTGAACATACATAGCATCACAGGCCATGTACTATAACTGCAGCCAAACTCACCGAACAGATTCATTCCATCAGTACTAAGACTGAATCTTATGTTCCTTGGGTCCCTATCAAATTCAGGATACCCTCGGTCAAGGTTCCTCCACTGGGACCCATCTGTTGGGTGTCTAATCATGTGATATCCATTACAATCCTCTTTGTGCCACCGTATCAGCTTAGTGTTGTCCTTTTTCTGAAAAAATGTTTCAGACGTGGTATTATAGGGAAATACCATAACAACTTTGCGGAAACTTTTGTCCTGACCGGCTGCCCATCAGCATCACCTGAATCATCTCGCCTGATCTTATATCGCAATGCGCTGCTAACCGGACAAGATTCCAACTTCTCGTATTCCTTGCCGTGATACAATATACAGTCGTTAGGACATGCATGAATCTTCTGTACCTCCAATCCAATAGGGCAAACGATCTTTTTGGTTTTGTATGTTGACAACGGCAGCTCGTTACCCTCAGGAAGCATGTTCTTTACAATGTTTAATAGCTGACTGAATCCCTTATCAGTGAAACCATTAGTTGCCTTCCATTTCAGTAGCTCTAGCGTGGTACCCAACTTCTTCTGCTCGGGTTTACAACCAGGGTACAATGGCTTTTTGTGATCCTCTAGCATCGTCTCAAACTTTAATGACTCCTTCGCAGTTTTACTATCTTTCTGTGCATCAAGCAGTGCCTGACCTCGTTCGTCAGGTGGCTCCTCTTGTGCAACATTTGCTTCACCCCTCTCCCATTGGTTCATCATGATACCATCAGCTTGTTGAACCCACACCTAGTCTGGAATGATGTTATCATCACCCCTATCACCTCCAGCATCATCTTCTTCATTATCTTTCATCATAACTCTAAGTTCACCGTGTTTAGTCCAAACGTTATAGCTTTTCATGAAACTGTTCTCATACATATGGGACCATAGAGTATCCCTTTTATTGTATTCTCTCGTATTTTGGCAAACTTTGCATGGATAGAACACTAAACCCTTTGGTGATCCGTTGGCCTCTGCTGCACTGAGAAAACATTTTAGGCCATTAACCCACGGTGATGTGGCTCGTCCGCCGTACATCCATTGCCAGTCCATCTGCAATTAATTGACATATAAAAAACACAAACCAATTTTACATAACTCAAATCAACATAATTGTTACAACAATAGCATACAAATTTTAACGTCTCAACGTCCAACACAATTTATCCATGAAAATGACTTACACTACAGTACAAAGAATCTTGATAAGTGTCATCCCACACACAATTTATTCAAATGAACATAAATTTCTCAATAGCTAACAAGCAACACGAGAACGATCCTCAACCATTTTTGGATGGGAAAGCATGATCTTTTGCTGGTGCTGAAGAAGAGGCGGAGCTGGAGATTTTGGTTCTGTAGGAGATGGAGCGTAGCGCCACAATACAGTCTCAAGATCAAAACCTGGGTCCTTGCCCCTTTCAATGTATTGTTCGTTTGTTTTTTTTCAAAAAATGAACCATTGCTTCCTCCCATGCTTCGAATTTCTTCTTCTTGTCTTGAGGCGGACGGCGGTCATCGCCACCTGCATGACTCCCTCTAGCAGCAAAAGCCATATTGATCAACTGCCTTTTTTTGAAATAGTCCAAAACCATATTACAAAATATTAGAACTAATAAATTTGTTTTTGGTTAATTTTATGTATAAGTAAAAAAACATGCTCATTCCCCCTAATGTGTCACTATGAAAGAAATAATTCCCAGCCACAGCACACTACGAAATAATTTGCAGGCATATGTCACTATGAGTTTTACCATAAATTCATTTATGGTGAATTTTATGTATAAATAAAAAAATGCTCATTTACCCTAACATGTCACTATGAAATAATTCTCAGGCATATATGTTGGTGTTCTACCGTCGATCCTACCGAGGGATACTCCGAGGTAGTAGAGTTCAGGTGCGGTTTCGTCGAGATCGGGAACACAAAGGCTAAAAGACACAGGGTTTTAGACAGGTTCGGGCCGCCGAGATAGCGTAATACCCTACGTCCTGTTTGGTGGTCTGTATTAAGTAGTGCCATAATCTTTTGATGGGGTCCCTGCTAAGCCTTATATACATGGAGGGCAGGGTTACAAGGTCGGTTCTGAGTAGAATCCTAACCTAATACAACTCATGGAGTGCTTTACAAGTCAATCCGAGCAGTTTACATATGACACGACTAGTTTCCTTAACGAGGAGAGTCCTTGTGGTACTCTACTCGTAGTCTTCACGCTTGATACGACCTCCTTTGAGGATTATCCATGCGTCCTTGTGGGCCCATGGTCGTACCTCCAACAAGCCCCCAAGCGCTACATCGTCGAGTCTTGTCATCAACCGAGTACTTGTCAAGTCTAACGAATACTTTTTTCGAGTCCTTCGAGTACTTGCTAAATCTTGGAAAGTCTTTGGTTGTCGCGAGGCCGTGAGGTGCTTATGCCCTGTTGATCTTGATTGACTTGCAGTCTTCAATAGTATATATGGGGTGCGGCGAAAGTCACACTCCATATGGAGTAGCCCCCGAGCCTTAAGTTGAATCTAAGAATCAGGTTGAGGGTCTACAGAATCTTGAATCTTCATCTTGAAATGTGCAATTTTGACAAAATTGCACTTGATATCAAGTAACCCTCGAGCTTTGGTTTGAACCATAGAATCGAGCCAAGGGTCTTGATTAAATCTTTCTTCTTGATCGACTTGCAGTCTTCAATAGTATATATTTTGGTTTGTGCTTTTTTTGTCTTTAGTTGTTGTGTAAAATGTATACCCATTGATTTCGTACCCTTGGTATTACTCGATTGTGATTGATGGTCCCCTAGCCAGCCATTGAAGTTCTTGATCAACTACGTTGTTGCCCAATAATTTCCATCTGAACCAATGTTCAAAACTAGATATATGTTTGCGCGTTATCCAATCATGATCGTTCTTTGGATTTTCGGCACGTACAATATTCATTTGCTCATCAATATATGGAGCCACCTTGGATGAATTCCGAAGAACAGTGAACTTTGGTTTGCTGAATTTACTACAAGAGATATTCACATTACATTTATTTCCTAGTGTGCCTTTTCCCTTTGGTCGCCCCTCATGGTGTGACACAGGAAGCCCAATCGGCTTCATGTCAGGAAGAAAGTCAACACAAAACTCAATGGCCTCCTCTGTTCTGTAGCCCTTAGCGATACATCCTTCTGGACAATAACGGTTGTGGATGCACTTCTTCAAGACTCCCATAAATGTCTCGAAAGGGAACATATTATGTAGAAAGACAGGACCAATAATAGTTACTTCAGTCACAATATGAACCAGAAGGTGTGTCATCATGTTGAAGAATGATCGTGGGAAGAACACCTCAAAGTTGACAAGACATTTGACAATGTCTTTCTGCAGTTTTATTAGATTGTTCGAATCAATTGTCTTCTGTGAAATTTCATTCATTAACGCACAAAGCTTCACAATTGCCAATCTTACATTATCTGGTAGAACACCCCTGTTGACGGCCATTACAACCTAGTTTTGACCGTCAACAATTCGGTGAAATGAGGATGATCATACCGTGTTCCATGCATAAAAGTGTTTATACTAACAAATTCCATAAGTTTTGGATGAGTTATGGTTGCAGGATAAAACAGGTGAAACAAGGGCCAAACCTGGCACAAGGCCAGGCCGGCCGGCCTAGCCAAGGCCGACCGGCCTCCCCTGGCTAGGTCTGGCCACGTCACTGATCCACAAGCTCAAGCAAATGCCCAGGATGATCAAGCATCGTGCAATCGACATCGTTTTGATCCAAGGACCCGAAAGGCCTAGAGTGCAAGACACATGGATTAGAGGGCCCACAACATCGGATTCTTGGACAACCTCAACTGAACGCAACCGTTACCGACCTCAGGAAAAAATCTGGAGCGTCCACGACGAAGGCGGTGGCCAGGGGCGCCAGGTGTAGGCCGATCGGCCTACACCAGGCCGGACGGCCTGCTGCTGCAACTCCACGCTACCAGCTTCAGCGTGGAGGTTAAGCAGGTGGTTGGCGTGACGGTTAAGCTGGCTACCGACCTTGGGAGGCTATAAAAGGCCACTTCCTCTTCACCCCAAGACACACACCACACTTCTCAAGTCTCTACTTGAAGGGAGCTCTTGTATCTTTTCCATTTCTTAGATTTGGATTAGAGTTGGGAGTAGAGTCGAGTCGAGCTTCGCTCGGATCTTCGGAGTCTTCGGAGTTCTGGTAAAGCTCTTTCATACTTATTTCTTACTCTTTCTTAGAGTAAAGTTCTTAGCTCTTTTCAGAGTTAAGTTTTGTCTCCCTTTAGTTTTAGTGTAGAGTTTAGTTTTAGCTCTACCGGGTTTTATCTCTCGGGTTTGCTCGCCTTGACCTGGCCGTAAGATGCCTTAGGGAAGACGGGGATTTCTCTTGACAGGCCTCGAGAGAAATCTTAATCTTCGAGTGCAGACGTGGTGTCTAGCTTGTTGATTAACTAGGAAGTGTGTTGCACCCCATGGAACTGCAGTGGTAGGCGGCAGGTGGTGACAGCCCTGTCCGTCCTTCGTAGTCCACCACGTTCGGGTGTATTCATAACAGTAGTGCTGAGCCCGTAGAACCCCCTCTCTCACCCCATTCTGAGGTTCTCCCGTTCTAGCCATCGAAGTGAGCTCTATCCCCGGTATCTAAGCTAGAGTCTAGGCTAAGGCTAGAGTGTCTTTTGCTTTGAGTTAGGAAGTATCTAAGTCCGGTCTCTCCCAACATCTTTCCTTTTCTATAGACTTAGGAGCTTCTGTGTGTCGCTGGTCTTTCAGACCTTCTATCCGGTCATTCACTTGACCATTATCCCTCAAACCTAGAATTTGTACCCTTGGGTTTTTGGCTTGATATTTCTAGCATGATTTATCATATCATTCTTCAATACACTTTAACCATCTGCTTCCCTGCTGAAATATAAATACGATACCCTGGGATAACTCCCGAGGTGAGGTGCTACAACGAGATATATTCTGTGCGCTTGCAGAATCCATTTTGCATACAACGACATATATCTTCGCGCTCTTGAGCGTTGCTAAAAACGTGACGCTAAGGAGTGGCAACAACCCCTAAGCACATCTAGAAGTAATTGTGTCATCAAGACGTGTCAGTCATGGGACTTCAAGTTTATGATTTTCTTCTCTTTCACGTTTAGTATGCCTTATATATTCAAGGAGTATCCGGACGGGACCTTAATACTATTCAAGCAATCAAACATACTTTCCTTCTCCTCTTTGCTTAGATTATAGCTGGCAGGTTTTAAATAGTGGCGTCCATTGTCTATCTTTTCGGGTTGCAAGCCTTGTCGTTTTGTCAGCTTCAACATGTCGCGCCTTGCTTCCAATGTATCCTTTGAGTTACTGTGGGATATTGGTACTTGGGGGCCCCTCACCGACCAGGATAACACTCGGCCTGGGCCCATGTCTGACAGCAATGTGGGCCGACTCATGGCCGGGCCCACAGGACAGCCCGAACTTGGCGCACAAGACCACAAAGACTTAGCCCGCAAGGCGTGCGACGCGACACCCAGACCCCGCAATATACGTGCAACCCAACTGGCGGATTGTGCCCGAATATTTGAGAGATTGTATTGCAACCAACTCGGATTGCCTTCCAGATTGTAAACCGGTAGGATTAGACCTCAACTGACTCG
>WEIB01000669.1:0-31868 GCA_015476505.1 Urochloa ruziziensis
AGCGGCGCTTTGGCTCAGTGGTGACGAGACATGAACAAAACTCTAGCACGGTATTCCTTCAGAAAGAGGGGGAGGCTCTCTAGTACGGTATTAGTCGCTTAGCCACAACCTCACGCTAGCCGATCAGCGCATCGCCGGCGAGATGCATGACGGTGATGTCATGACACGACGCTACCACCACCGGTAACCCCACCAATCTCTACTAGACGAACCTGCGGACGATTCGCGTTCCTATTGGCCCAATGTCCCTGCAGTTAGACCGTCCATTCAATTGTTGAGGTACATCCAGCCATCCATTCATTTTGCCAACGGCCAGAGCTTTCCAAGGAATTCTCGATACATCTCAACCCGTCTCGACTTCCGGTCAGAACTGCCTGTTCATTTCCCTTCCTCGCAAGCTGGTTTATCATAAGCACGTCGCCGTCGTCGGCCCGCCTCAACTCGAGCGCCGGCCTCAAGCTCGGCCTCCCCATCAAGCGCCCCCGGCCTGGATCTTGATGCCATGCCACTTCACTTGACGGCGAATTTGAATCGACAAATAACAAAAGTACAACCATCCCCTTGTTGGCTGCAGCTGCGTCGTCGAGCAGTACAGCCAGCGCCCCTCCATTGATGACAACGTCGTCCTGCTCTGCTACAAGATAAGCATAGCCTCAGCCTCGCTCCGTTGACTTCACAAATTTCGTTTGCAGTTGTCAGTTGCACGTGCATGAACATTACTGAAGATTGTACCGATCTAAGTAAAAATACAGTCCTACTTATCAATCAGAAAGGTTATGCACACACAAAACATATAACTAAAATGGCTTCAGATGCTAGCAACAATCCCAGAGATCATCTCAATCTTTTAAGTTGTTTCCCGCACTACGCTAGAAGTGTCAGGGATGAATTTTTTCTTTCAGAAGAACTGTTTGAGATCCACATTTTTTCTTTCAGAATAACTGTTTGAGATCCACAATTTTTTCTTTCAGAGGAACTGTTTGAGATCCAAATTAAACTGCAATACATATGTCGAGGGACAAAATACTCGGCCATCTGATCTTAACCTGTCTCCACTCACTCACATCTCACAGGTGCGCCAGCTACTTTACTATTAACTAGTATAATGCCCGTGCTAACGCTACGGCAAATTCTTTGAAGCATACAATGAGATGGATTTAAGGTTCACATGGAAAAGAAATAATTTTAGAACAAGCACCTGCCTCCATTTTCTTTGAAACATGAGTTTTACAACATTTCGGTTAGATGAACGCATAGATAACCTAATAACCTATAGCTGAGAAACTCGTACGGCGCTGCAAAACAGTTTAAGAATCTAAGAAAAATTATAGAAGTACTGAACAAGCTGAGCCATTACACAAATCTCAACAGAATAACACCTGGGACTGGTTAGCAGCACCACCTCCCGGCACCTTGGTTCAATCGATCATTGCACTCAAGTATCAGTAACACAATGCTTTTGGTGTGAGATATGAGGGCGTACCTGTATTTGCATCTCATTTAGCTCAGTTACATTAATGTAATTTGAATTACTACATTGGTCCATGTTTAAGCAACAAATGAAAATATCAACACCTGCCCCAGCCACCCAGCAGATCATGAGATGCATCATTAAGCAGTAAAGAATGGAACTGGTTTGTTATTTTCAGAAGGAAGAAATAAGCAGCGTTTTTTAGATGGCATTTCCATAGGCACAGATTTCAGTAGTACTATCTGGTAATGCAAAGTTATTGCGATGCAAGTTGTTACCATGGAAAACTAATAAGCACACAGAAGTAAAAGGGGTTCAAAATAGTTAGAACACATTTCTAGTCTGTTCAGTTTCAACAATTTACAACAAAACTAAAAAGTTGAATGTTGAGCTATAAAATGTCAACAACGAAGACAAATTAAACATGGCGCAGGAATTCCATATTTGCCTTAAGGCTGAAAAATGGTGCTGATGTTCAACACAATGTGAGAATGATAATCTCAAACCTAGAAGAGGCACAAAAATCAGAACAGAAGGTAAACAGGAACTGAGGGTATCACAAAATGGTAATCAAGAACACATGAATCTAGAAGAACTGGTAAAGAAAAAAATATGATTGTACCTAATTAATGTCTCAATAGGAATGTTCTTCATTTTTTTTCACGAAATGATAATCAGAAACAATTATGTATCTAGAACTGATAGGAATTTTTTTACTTCTGTACTAATTAATGTCTAAACTGGAATGAAGAAGCAAATACCAGAAGTTTGATTCTATTTTAAGAGTAATTGTTTTCTGAAGGAAAGAATAGGTGCCAGTAGAGTAGAAACGCTCTGAAGGTAAGCAATCTGTCTCAGCTTTACTCATTTATCCAAAAATTTGTTTTGCTGCAAACATACAACAGAAAAGAGTAAACCTGCTCTCTCAGGACCTCTTCCAAATGAGAAGGGGCTCAAGAGTACATTTTCAACTATAAGTCACTACAAACCAGAGAGACCATAGTACTCTACATTGTAACATTTGATAACAGAAGAAAGAAAAGTAAAACTCAGTTCTGTTAATAGCTTATAATATGCCGGAGAATAAGAAGAGTTATATCTCAAGTAAAATTACTTGATCATGATATGCTCCTGGTAATCAGCCAACTCAAAAAGTAAAACTCAGTTGTTAATAGCTTTATAATATGCCAGAGAATAAGAAGAGTTATACCTCAAGTTAATTAACTTTTTTACTTGATCATGATATGCTCCTGGTAATCAGCCAACTCCTTTTGTACCTATTTCTGTAGTAGTGCACTCTCCTTTTGTTGCTTCCAGCACGAACATAGTAAGCAAGAGAAAACATTGCTGTTTTGGTGGCAGACTTATGTGCAGACTGCCAAAGAACAAAGCTAGGTAAATAATGGTTTTGCAAATAAAACAAACTTGTGTCAATCTTATAAGATATTAAATATATACTAAATGCAACAAGACTATCTCCCGTATCAACCTTGATAAACTATCTCACAACCAAAATAACTGCAAACTTTTCAGTTTGCTGGAAAAGCAAAAATTTTCCCTAGCCATGAGCATAGCTATAACATGAATCGAAGAGCGGCAGGTATTCATGAGAACTATAATTTGTTACGGAATAAGGATGGAGCAATGTATAGTTATAGATTAATGGTAACTAACAATACACAACGACCAAAATTAAATGTAGCCACCAACAGACAATGATCCATCATTGAAAATAATTCGCCACACATATTCCAACAAAGATTCAAGCTATCCATGCAGAAAATGGTAAAGGTGCATCTGCATCCATTGGCACTGCTAGGAATCCCTGGTCATCCAGAAAGGCCTCATCTACTCTCCTCTGGAAATCGGCAGATTTGCAACTGTGCAGATCTATGTCCCTTAAAATGGAATGGAAGCAAATGTAGTTTTAACAGGCATATGGCACTATCCAAAGCATAGTAGCTGCTAAATACACTGAACCGGTACTTTATTCTCATGTTAATAGCTCAGTTAACATTTAATGTAATTTGAATTACTACATTGGTCCATGTTTAAGCAACAAATGGAAATATCAACACCTGCCTCAGCCACCACCAGATCATGAGATGCATCATTAAGCAGCAAATATCTCAAAAAAGAGCAGAGGTGGCAATTTATTCAGTGAGAAGTGAGATAAACATCTTTTAATCTACATATAGTTCAATTTTATTGGCAGTGGTGTTCAAGTTTTTGGCAAACTACAGCTCAAACATTCTCCAGAAGAAAAAGACCAAAGGTGGCAATTTCTCAGTGAGATAAACATCTTTTAATATACATATGTTCAATTTTATTGGTGGGTGTTCAAGTTTTTGACAAACTGCAGCTCAAACATTCTCCAGAAGAAAAATCTTAAAAGTTTCGAACTACCTCAAACATTTCTTTGGTGTCCAATTGTTCTTTCTTTCATTATTGCAAGAAATATACATCTGCTCTAATAAAAAAATCACGTGAGAATCAATATTGAGCAGAGAAAAAGGATAGGAGCGCACAACATGTGATGTAGATGAGCTTCGATGGAACCGCCTTCCACTGCATAAGGCACCGCTTGATGTTTCTGCACTATATTCGAAGACGAGTAGAAATCTGTGCCCACAATCGATCGGATCTGTCAGGAACAAACAAGGGATGTCGACGATAGCTGGTGGGCATCGATCGATTGATCGATGATGTGAAGATGGAATGAAACAATGAAAACCTGAGGGGCCAGTCGGTCTGGCTGTGGAGGAACTGGAAGCGGAGGAGGAAGAGGAGGCACCAGATGGACACCTCGCCGTCTCCTCCGCCTCCTCGATGAAGACGGCCTGCGGCGGCAGCCCCGCCTCGACGAACAAGGTTGACGGCATCCGGCCGGCCATGGGGGCTCCACGCCGTCGGCCGCACTCCCCCGACGATGGGAGCTCCTGACCGCTGCAGCCCCGCCCCAGTCGCGGACAGCCGCGGGAGCTCAAGCCGCCGCTGCCGCCTTGCGCCCTCCGCCGCGAGAGCTCGCCTGCCGCGCCTCCGGCTGGGCGCCGCCGCCGCCTCGCGCCTTACCTAGGGACGGAGCTCATCTCGGCCCCGGTGGTGGGAGCGCCAGCCAAGCCACTCGTCTGGATCCGATGGGATGATCCGGATGTTTTGGGCCGTCAGATCTGAGTGAGTGAGAGAAAAAGAGGCTGAAAAGAGGATCTGAGCGGTTCATAATGAGGGATGAGGACTTTTGTGTGCACAAATTAGGGTACGCGAAGTAAACATCATCTCAGCGGGGGACAAGAGTTTGGGTGGATGTAGTAAAGAATGGAACTGGTTGGTTTAGGGGTAGAGATGAGCGGTTCATAATGAGGGATGAGGACTTTTGTGTGCACAAATTAGGGTACGCGAAGTAAACATCATCTCAGCGGGGGACAAGAGTTTGGGTGGATGTAGTAAAGAATGGAACTGGTTGGTTTTAGGGGTAGAGATAGAGAAGAGATAGAGATAGAGAGGAGATAGAGATAGAGATAGAGATAATAGGATTAATAGTAAATATGATACTTCAACAATGTGTATACCTACCAAAACAATATCAGCGGACAATATTTATGTTCATATTCATCAATGAAAAAATTCATCTATTTAGTCGTCTAAAATCATCTATAAGATCGCATCATATCAATAGTCTACTGAACAGCAGAAAATAAGAGATAAGATCCTCAATCATTTCCCTATCATTGAATTATGATGCTTACAACCATTAGTCTGTGTCTTATACTGAACCTACAACATCAACATGGAGAGCAGCAGATAGTCCAAGACCTGCCACAGGATCTTATTACTATTTGTTTTCGTGTAATTTGCCAAATCCAGCATTAAAAACACATCCATATGTACTCACTTGTAATTGCTCTATGTTTTGTAAACACTTCTACCCATTAGATCATGTGTGTTTTATTATGGTGTCAATAATTACCAGTGAAATTAAATTGTGTGCAATCTCAAATTTTTGACATGAGTTACTTTGTGCGACGTGTTCATGAAAAGCACGTTATGTTGCAAAGTCTGTTTCTATTTGTGAGCATACTAATTCAGTTCTATGATCTTAATTGAAATAAAAGAGGCTAACTCTAAATAAGAAATGAAAGTTAATTGCAATACTCGGATCCGTTACTGCCAACATCAATATTTGAAGCAAACCAGTGAACCATGTCTTCTCTAATTACACTGAAAAAAAACTACGGTCCACATGGTGGGCGGTGCGGCAACGGCGCGCCTAGAGTTTCTAGTGCAGGTTTTGAAGTTTCAAAGCCTAGTACACCATCTGATGGCTGCTGATTTGGCCCGCTATTCAATAGCATGGACTGATCCTTACTCGGCCTTTAAACGGAAAGGGCCCAATCCTATCCTGACCCTTATTCGATCCGTGGGCCGGCCCTTTTTTGCTTTGCTCAACACGGCCTTTGGGCTAAGGTTTTGCTACTACTACGGGACATCATGGGCCCCCAAAGTTAACGACTGCAATTATGCAGGTGCTCCAGAACATCCAACTCCATTTTTTTTTTGAAAGCAAATCCATCCAAATCCAAATCAATACAGAAAATAATACTGATGTTTTTTTTTAGTATAAACAAGAATACTGCGATTGATAAATCAGGTACAGGTTCAAATCCTCCAGGAATGCGGCAACTGATAGTTGTTTATGATCATGAGGTCCTCCTTCCATATATCAGGTAGCGTCACCATTGAAACTAACACCTGAACAGTCGCTATAAGACATTGGCTGCAAGCCTGCAACAAGATGGATAAAGGTGATTAATTACTGAAGGCGTGCAGTACTTAAAATGCCGCTCTCTTCATATATTGCAAGACAAAAAAGAACTTGTTTAGTGTTTGCTCAAACAGGAGATTCGTAGATGTTTAGCTTAGAGTATGGAGTAAAACTGCTCTCTTCATAGATTCATGACAAAATTCAAATAAATCTGAATCAAAATCTCGGCTTATCACTAAAGCTGAAACGTAACAAGAGACATGTTTAGCTTTCGGCACATACTTTAGCATATATAAAATGTATGTCAGGGCCACCATGAGCAAAAACTCAGGGCCACCAGACAGACTCGAAAAGAACTTGCAGAATCACAAGGTACAGAAGGGCCTCCTACCTCCTGGTCTCCCTTAACAGCTACTCTAAAGTTCTAATTCCATGTTGTAGTGCTCCCTTAACAGCTACTCCCTTAACAGGACAAAAAAGCTCATGATCTACTCACTGTCAGCACAAGTGCACAACCTTCCTTCTAGCGCTCCACTTGAACACAATAAAGCCTTTACTGTTAGTTTACCGTTTCTTTTCAACAGGGTTCTGTAATAGTAAAATGAACTTGTTCATGCTAAATAGGAAGGCAACCATGATTATAGACATAAAAGCAACCCAAGGACTGCAATAGTAAAAAGAACTTGTTCATGCTAAAGTTACAGAGCTGGTACTGCAATAGTAAAAAGAACTTGTTCGTGCTAAGGTTGCAGATCAATATACTCACTTGCATCAGATTTCTGCTCCAAATTTCTTAGTTATATTAGTCACAGTAAACATACTAGTTCTAAATGACATTACTCGTAATTTCCATTGCTAGAATAGATGCATCGGCTACTACTGGCATACTACTCTAGAACAGACCTATCTATCCAAGCTTCAGTATCTATCTATCCAAACTGCAGAGAACAAAACCATTGCTGACAGCATTATACTAAAAAAGCTAACATCTCTAGTATATATGCTAGTGATAGTATCTGAGACTCCAAAGCTAGTGATAGCATTACCAGTACAGAATTGTTTGCTTAACATCTCTAGTATCTACAGATAAATTGGGAACGACACCATCATCTAATTGTTTCAGCTCACTTATAATCCCACAAGTATCAGAGACTCCGAGAGCTAGTGACACCAGTTATCAAGAACCCAGATTAACTGTAAGTTCACTGCTAAGCATGTTAGGGGTGCTATCATCTGACATATGTTGGAATTTCTTAACTGAACCTATCCAAACTTGCATTCCTTCATCTTTTTACCCTTGTCCTGAACTCCTGATAGTTGGTACTGCGACTGAATTAGCTTATTTAACTGTGAATCGAACTTGAAATTGAACTTACAGTGACGCCCTCTACTTCTAAGAGATGGAATTAACAATACTACTTGTGTGATTTCTCTACCAACTCATGCATGTCCAGGTCAAAGAAAAATCAGAATACAAGATGGCTACGGGAAGAAAGGAAAAGAGATAGAGCGGATCGGATGTTACCTCAGTGGTAGGAGAACTTGAGAAGACAAGGACGTAGCGGCCACCCGAGCGGAGCCGGTGAAGTCGCCGTCGTACGACCTGGTGGAGCCGATGCGCTACCTGTTCTTGCGCGTGGCGCGAGCGCGGGGCATTTGCGTCTGCAAGGGCCCCTACGTCAAAGTCCAGGCCGGCCCTTACTCCCTCCGCTCCCGCCCGGGCCGCGACGGCTCCGGCACCGGCAACCCCGAGTGGAGCTAGGTGTTCGCCATCAGCCACACCAAGCGAGAACAACCGACACTAGAGATCTATGTGTGGGACGGCGGCGCCCCGTCCCCCACCCTCGCATAAGAAGATGCCCTTGCCGGAGATGAACCAGAGCGGCAGCCGGCGTGGATCTTGGAGACGAGCAGCGGCTGAAGGCGAACTTGGACACGAGCATAACGGCCGGCGGGGAACTTGGAGACGAGGCCGGCGAGGATATTCCACGGCCGTGACCTTGGAGACGGGCGGCGGCCAAAATCGCCGAGCATGTCCGGCACGACAGGCGGTGTGAGGGGAGGGGTGCAGCCGTGCGAGCAGATGTCGAGTTCGCAGTGGCCGGAGCGACGGCTGGCGCGCCGGAGTAGCCTGATCTGTACGGGAGCAGAGAGCCAACGAGGAGCACCTCGCGGCGATGCACCGCCGCGTGCAGGAGGCCCCGAGCGCCTGCCCAGGTAGATGCAAGCCGGCGCTCCTCGCCAGGGCCGCCGGTGATGCGCGCGCGGGTGGTGGGCCGCCTCCTCGGGGGCGCCGGCCAAGGACGATGGCCCCGGGGCGGTCGCAAGAGGGCGTGGCTGCTTCTTGACACCGACGGCGCACAGCCCGGCAGCGGCGGCGACAGTGCAAGCGCCGCCGCGTTCGACGGCGGGGCGGGTGCGGCCGGCGGGGATGCAGCGTAGACGTGGGGGGCAGCAGCCTTACGCCCGCGGCTTTCTGAGCTAAGGATGGCTCGCCATTGTGTCCCGGACGACGGCGAGCGCGCGGCATGGCGTCCCCGGCGACCGTCGAGAACATGCGCACGGCGGCGCTGGAACGCAAGCCACGCGGGAGTGTGGGGTGGCCCAAGCGTTGGCTCCGGGTTTGCCTTGGGTGATAGCAAGCGCGTCGTGCATCCGCCTGTACGCCGAGCAGAGGCCAGAGGATGAACGCAGCCATGCTGTCAGAGCGTGCGGTACGGTGATGGCGCTGCGGCCGGGCAAAACGGAGGGAGGGCGGGTGGTCGTGCCTCGGGAGGAGGTTGCGGGCCGTACGTGGTGAGGGAGCTGATCGCGGGGGAGAAGGGCGCCGCGGCGAGGGAGAAGGCGCGTGGGCTCCGGGTGGCCGCGGCGATGGCATGGGCGCCGGATGACGGGCCGTCGCGCAGGGCGTTCGGGGCCGTCGCCGGCAAGTGGAAACAACTTTTTTGACCACGGACGGTACAGACATGGTCCGTCTCGCTTCACCGATGCTCTCCGGGAGGCGGGACGCGGTGATTGTCTCTTTCAGCTGCACACTCCCCTGGCCCTTGGAGCCTTCGATTCGAAGCTTCTTTTCCGCTAGGTCGGTTGTTCAGTTCGTCATCGCCCGTGCCGGCATATTCGACTTCTGGGTGTGAAAAGCGTACAAAGTTGTTTGACCGATGTCGAGTGCCACCGTGTAAATTGCTGCAATTAGTCATCGCCAGGTCATAAATCCGCCACAAGCGTCAATGCGCGAGTACGTTCCCTCACATGCATGACATATTAAATGTAGTCGGAAAAAATAACCCATTATATGGATGGAGTGTACTTCGCGAGACGAATCTAATGAGCCTAGTTAGGTCGTGATTAGACAATAAATTGCTACAGTAAACATGTGCTAATGACGGATTAATTAGACTCATTAGGTTCGTCTTGCGATTTACTGACAGAAACTGTAATTAGTTTTATAATTAGTCTATATTTAATACTTCGAATGTGTGCCCGATATACTGTAAATTTTTTCGGAAAACATCTAAACGCTTTGTAATTAGTCCATGAGGCCTGAGCATGTGAGGAGCCCCGCTGCCGGAGGCTCTGGAGCTGCGGCGGGCGTCGACACTTAAACCCGGCCGGCCGCTGGCGGAAGCGCTCCCGCACCACATGCCCGCTGGCAGCGTGCGTATGTGTCGCCATCTCCGATTGGCTGCTTATGCATGCAACTCTGATTGGCTGCTTTTGTCTCGGGCAGTGGAGCTGCCCTCACCGTGCATATGCGCGAAAAAGCAATATTTTGAGATTTTCTGCCAATCAAAGTGTTGCATTTCTACCAATCAGAGTGCAAATCTATCCCATGGTCATGGTGCAGCATGCAACCTCGAGATGCGCGTATGGGTCCCATGCTGTCAACTCATGTGTGTCAATTTCTGGTTTGATGATGCTATTTTCCGGTTTGAATATGCCATTTTTCGGTTCGAAGATTCCATTTTCCGGTTGAGTGACGATGATGTGCTTTCCTACCTGTATTGTGATTTTGCCCTTGTTTAGTTCCTTCCACCCATCACATCAAAGGAGAATTTTAGATGCATGAATTATTAAATGTAGACGAAAAAGGTGAAAAGTTACATGGATAAACTGTAAATCGCGAGACGAATCTAATGAGCCTACTTAATCCATGATTTGCAACAGTAATGCTACGGTAACCATCCGCTAATTATGGATCAATTACTCTCTAATTACCATCGTTAGATTCGTCTCGAGATTTCCAACATATCCATGTAACTTTTCACCTTTTTCGTCTATATTTAATACTCCTAAATCGGTAAAATCAAAACCCCAAACCTTTTCACCGAAAGATTTCGAGAACTAAACACGGCGGCAGGCGAGGGATAGAATGTATTCGTCTGATTGCAGCATCAAGTGTAGAGGACAAGCTTCTGGAGATGATATAATCCCCTGCCCCGTCCGTCGTTGGTAAATGGCTAACTCGGGTACTCGGCATCGGCATATGCTTGGACAGGAAAATCTGCAGAGACGGCGGCAAGGTCTCAAGGAGGAAGGGCGTGGGAGGAGGGCACCGATGGAGGAATACGGACCATGAGAGTGAGGACGACTGGCGAGGCGACGGCGTGGGCGCGGAGGTGAGGTCGCGCCGCGCCAGGCGTTGCACACGGAGCGGACGCGGTGGGCCGGCCGGATGAGGATGTCTCGCGCGACGCGCCGGTCTGTTGCACATAGCACACGACGCCGGCAAGGTCTCCAGGAGGTAGGACGTGGGAGGCGGACGCCTCCGGGGCTCGCCGGCGGTCGGGCAAGACGCGGCGTGCAGCGGAGACGGCGTTCCGGCGACCACACGGGGCGGACGGTGTTTGGGATACCGTCCGGGGGTGGACGGTATTTGAAATACCGTCCACCCCTGGGTCCCTGTCCACCGTCCGATGCGATATGTGCGGCCCAGATCGGCTGAAATCATGGAATAGTCTTCGTCTTCCTCGTCAGACGACCTGTTGACTCGCTCGGGTCCAGGGACTCCACGTCCACGAAACGTCAAACACGGCGCCGCTCGCCGGATCTTCGCCGCCCGCCGCCGACGGCAGGGCTCCTTTCCCCGGTCCTCCTCGCTGCTGCACGGCTGGGATACCTACGCGCTGTCGGGAACTGCTGGGACAGAGACGACGCATGGCCGCGTGCGAGGTCGCTAGCAAACGGCTGGCCGCGCGCAGCTGATAGCCACCGGCCGGCGCGGAGTTGCGGTCGCGGCGGCGCCGTTGCCGGTGCCGCGGCGTGATCCTGGAGCAGACTTCGGTAGGGCGCATGCATGTGCGTCCTTCAGGTGCGCTAGCGGCGCTACCTCTAGCGTGCAGGAGAGAGCGATTGGAAGGTATTTGTCCAAATGGCGCGCCCGGGCAGCGAGAGCCCAGCGCAATGCTGTCGGCGCTCCTCAGCTTGCCTTGAACGCCGCAGTGCGAGAGGGAGATCCACATCTAGCTTGCACATGCACGCTACTACAGGTGTTTGTGACAATTCCGAGGAAGAAGAAAATCGCCCTTCAGACGTTGACGGAACCCTGAGCTCGATCGATGTGTTTGTGGTAATGCAACCTGCCACTGCAAGATTAGCATTTGCCATTTGCCCAAGAAGTTGTTTGTTTCCTTGCAGTCCGGCTCCTACCTCCAACAAAAAATCTTCTCCTCAAGTCAACACATGCCACGTACGGCTGTCTCCTCAATCCTACCACTGAATTTCCTACCCACTTCAGTTCCTACGAGAGGCTGTTTGGGAACTTCAAAACCGTGTTTTTCAGGAGTGGCCACAAACTGTTCAGTGGCTCATGTTCACAGCCTACTGAATTAAACAATCGGAATTCGTATACATTCTATCCCTCACCTTCTAACTATGGCACATATCCAATGAATTATGTTCAATTGCAGGCTTGCAGCTGGCACAATTTTTCCATTGAATGTATCACTTACAATTTCTGTAAGCACTAAACATATCTCTGCAAAATACAGGGCAGGGGTGTCCAACAAGAGCAGATGAACATCACCAATTGCCAACTACGACGCCTAAGCCGGACCGAGTGTGGATGGAGCGGAGGTCCACGGACCACGGGTAGCCCATTGGATAGCAACATGGATTGGAGGCCCCTTTCTTCTGTTGCTTCTGAACCTTCTTCAAGGATTTTTGCCACCAGTCAGCAAAGGTAGTACTGTCCCTGCCACAAGGCACCAGGCTGGACAAGGTTTAGTGGCTGTAGAATGTTGAACAAGAATTACCGTGCAAACACACAACTTTGGTATAGAATGTGTCTCCATCCAAGGTCATTAAAAAAATTAAAAGGAAAAAATATAAAATATGAGAAATAATAGTAAGAGATATTTGGGCCCATAAATGAACTCAATTGGGAAGGTTGCCAAGTACATAGTTGTAGATCTCGCCGAGCTCTACAATTTCAATATAAGGTATCTTAGCTTCATCAGTCTTCATATGCATAAGTTATGAATTTGGTTATTTATCATTGACTGATGTCTGTATTGTTATATTGCTCACACTTCACCGCTGGTTCAAGATTGAAACTGGCGGGGTTCCAGTCTTGAACCTGCAGTGATGTGTATTTTCACTGCCAGTTCATTCCTCTGCTACCATCTCTCATGATGTTGAACCAGCGGTGAAGCCCTTTTGAACCGGCATTGATAGGCCGGTGGTGACTGAGGGTTAAGGTTAATATCCCATAGTAATATTGGGTTGAATCAGGATTGTAAAAACCATGACTTTTGAAACTAAGAAAATGTTGAATCTACACTAAACTTAAGAACCCCAAGATATCATGTTAATATATAGTTTCATGAAACACATCCTATCTGAAATAAAACAAAACTTGACAGCTAGAGCTAGACAGGGCAGGCCCTTATGTCAATGCATTGGAGGCATACTCGCACTTTCATAAAATTAAAGTGTTACACGGGATATAAATTCACATTCACAAAAGAGGTAATAACATATTTATGATTTCAGTGCGTATTACATGATGGACTCGTGGTTGCCATCAAGAAATTTTGAAATCCATATGTTCGATCAGAAGGGCACATAGATGAGCTTCATCTTGTTTCAAAGCTTAAGCACAAAAATATAGTTAAACTTATAGGATATGGCAGTGAAGTCCTTGAAAGGGCCGAGTAATATGAAGACACAAAAGTTGGAGCCAAGGAAGATAAGAAATATTTTACTTTTTTTGTTGAAGAGTACATGCCAAATGGGAGCTTGAACAAAATTATCGGTGGTATGTTGCTATTGAGTAATTATAGATTGCAGTTCATATACATGGACAATTGTCGTAAAATCTTGCTACCCTTGACTATTTAATAGTGTTGTACCAACTGATGTATGTTGCAGGGTTACAACTTGACTGGTCCTCCCACTTCCTTGGGGATAGCACAAGGCCTCGATTACCTACACAAGGAAAATGTTGTCCATTTGGATGTAAAACCAAGCAACATCCTCTTGGATTCTGATCTAATCTATTCCTAAAAGCTCCAAGAATTGGAGCAATCCTAGGCTAGGTGCTACTATTTATGGGTCCCACGGGACCCACCATGCGTGGGACCCACGTGACACGCGTGTGTGGGGCCCACATGACCCGCATATGTGGGACCCGCATACCCGTACATGGGACCCATGGACCACTATATGTGGGGCTCACCATATTTTTTTTGCAAAACAGGACTTACAATTTTTGAAAAATATTATATCGTGCTTAAAGAACCAATACAACATAAATGCCTAATAACTTTCAAATTCTCAATCACGAAAATTATTGTACGGCGCTCAGACTCAAATAACCAACGATGTAAGGTATAACTATTTTGGGATGAATTTATATTCTAATACTGATCAATTAAATTTTTAATTATTTTAATTGATTTCTTGATTTAATAATCAATACAATGTTACTGCTAACACAATACAAGCAATATATGTTATTTTATTAATATTTCAGAACATAGAAAATTTTTATAGTAGCGCGCATAGCGCGCTAATCTGACTAGTAATAATATATGAAAGGCGCCGGGGTCCCCGACAGGATGATTGGTCCACGTCGGCGGAATTTTTCCGACCGTCCGATCGGCAATCCGATGGCTAGATGGACCTTTGCCGCTGACATTTTACATTTAGGTCCCCGTACTTTCTGAAAATCACGCTTGAGTCCTCTTCGCGAAAAATCTCTCCCCCCGGAACGACGGCGGCGGGGCGACCAGTGGCGGAGCCACCAGTATGGCGAGCCATGGCGGCCGCCATACCTGCCGGCCAACAAAATCCTCCTCCCCCGGCTGGCAGTTTCTTGCGCCATGGATGGAACGGTCTGTTCTACGTTGGTTCCAAAGGAGGAAGAAGGTAACACACTAAACAGACTTTAGAGTTGGGCCGATCAACCGTCAAAACAACAGAACCAGCGCCCAGTCGCCCATCGACCTTCATCGTCGCGTCAGTTCATCGCCCTCCCGTCCCGGCCGTGGGCGCTCGCCAGTCGCCAGATGCGTAATGGCGACGAAAGGGGAGGAGGGCCAGCGCCTCGGTCTCGATAGCGTGGAAATGGAGCCACTAATCCTTCTCAAGACCCTAATAACGCTGTAGCCGCCGCTAACCGTCGGCAATGTGAAGTTTACATGCTAGCATGATTGGAAAAAGATGGTGAGAGTTGAATTATGGAATCAAATAATCCATTAATCCAACCATAATACTTTCATACAACTGCCCCTCAATTTATTCATATTCGATGATTAGATATGTTTTTATTGAATTGTGACATTTTATCATATTATATTTTTATACGCTCAGTAGTAGGTTCGCCGTAGGTAGATTTTATTCTGGCTTCGCCACTGGAGGCGACGCACGGGGGCAGACGGCGGCCGGCGCGGGTGTGTTGCCGCCCTGCGAGCCGCGCGGCTCGCTGGCGCAAGCGCTCGCCGCCCCGTTCGCTGCTTGCCGCGAGCTCGCCCCTGCGCCATCGAGCGAGCCAGCCGCCGTCGACCCGCCGGACCTCAGGACACTGGCTTCCCGCGCCCGCGGTCGAGCGGGGTTCCGAGGTCGACGGCTAGCTCCGCGTCCGCTGCCGCCGCCTCAGCAACCTGCTTTCGCCCTCCTCTCTCATGCTCCTCTCATAGCGCCTCGTTCTCCCTTCTGCGCCAGTCGCCACCGTCAGCCCTCTTCTGCGCCTCGCTAGAGGCCTTCCCCTCGCGCTGCTGGTGCCGCTAGCCGCCTGCCGCGGACGTGCCTCCGGTGCTGGCGAGGCTTTCGCTTCTGCCGCCCGGCCAGCTCTCTTTTCCCACGCACGCCATGGCTTCCGCCACCGCCGTCTCTGCTCTCCTGCTACTGCCTGTCCCAGCTGATTTTGTCTCTCCCTTCCGCTGCAGCATCTTCTTTTCACCATCTCCAAACCTTCCCACCTCACGAGATTGTCCCAACTCTTTTAATTTGCTTCATTCAGAGGTCAATATGATTTTGAATTTCCGTGGATTGTGGTTCAGTTTGCTCATTGCAGGAGCTGTTTTTCTTTTTTGGTCACATGTTCCACGAGGTAAATCTTTGGATTGATCACTTCTGATCTGCACATGTCTTGTCTTGTTTTTTTTTTATGTGCAAGGATTTTTGTATGGGGATGAAAATACATGGTACCACTGTAAGTGCGCTTCACCACTCAGCTTGTTTTGGTGAAGAGCACTTAACACCTTTATAGCCTGCATTTACCAAAACAAGCTGATTCAGAATCATCTAATTGACCATTTTGATAGGTTTCTAGGTGTCATCTAATTGACTAAGCATTATATGTATGACTGTGATTAACTTGGTTGACTCATGCGAAGCATTGACAATAGAAAATGATGCATGTTATTGCTTGGTTGAAATCAGTTGTAGCTGTCATAGCTACATGGACAGAACTTGAATCCCACTGTACACGTTGTAGATACATAGAAATTCTGCATTCATCATTATCTACCGTCAAATTTCATCTTAATTTTTGCATAACCTGCAATTTACTACACTGATCCTAATTCCAGTTGATGAGCTGCTTTCTGTCACTGACCATCTTATCATTTTTCAACAAGCAGAGCGAGCGAATCGTCTGAATAATAACTATTTGACAGACGATGAAGTACACTTATGTGCCTCTCTCTCTGTCTCTTTTGGTAACAGACTCTGCATAAGTTGGAAGTGAGAGTAAATAAATTGGCAAAAGTTGTTGCAGAAGAGACACATGTAACTCAATCTTCACTGAAGCTGTCATTCCTGGAAATCAATAATTTAACTAGCCAACTAAAGAAACTTAGGTAATACATTTTATAAGCTTCCCAGAATTTTTTTTTAAAAAAGTCATTCACATTGTTTCTACTCCTCTAATGCAGGAAGAGGCTCACAACAAGTACATATGGAAATGAGGTTACTACTAAGACAAGTTCTTGGACTGGATGGCCAAACTAATGGATTATTGTTCAAGTGAGATGCCAGTCCTGAGCATATTTTTCCTCCTAAAACTGTTGATCAAATTATACATGCTTCTCACAGTAGCATGTATAATAGATGCACTTTATTCCTCACCGGACACTTTTCAGAAAAATAGCTGTTGGATTGCAGGTATCTGAATCGCATGTATTTTCAGAAAAATAGCTGTTGGATGACAGCCAGGTTATCAAGAGGTATTTTTTATACCTGTTACTCAGATACAAAATAACTACAACCAGTGAACCGATACACCAGAAGATCCCTCAACACAGAAAATTATTTATTACCAATACTAAAACAAATGCTCAATACATAAGTGAAGTTTTTACTTCCATACCTCCTGCTCCAAAAAAAAAAAAAAAAAAGCTTGACACATAGATTTCTTCTTTATTTCCACCAAAATCAGAGGATGAGAACCATGAGGAAAAAAGGAATATCTAAAGTGGAACAACTTCCTACAGCCATTGAAGAAGGCTCACCACGTCCACCTTAACCGAAAAAGTAACATTTCCAAACAAAGTGCCATCTGAAGTTTAACAAACTTATTTCCATTCCTCCATTACTATTCATGCAAACAAACGCACAAACATTTTTAAAAACTTTACATTTTTTTATTAAGTGTATCTTGTCATTCAATAACAGCTGCATACCTTCAGAAAAGCACCTGCTTCTAAGGGGTCCCACTCTCAAAAAAGGAAATAGTCCAGGTCAGTTTCACTTCACGAGATAGAAAAAATTGTACTTGACATTATCATGCACCGCTGATTCTCAGCCATAACTGCATCTATACACATATATTTGCAAATTCTAAATCAAGTGCACCATCTTTTGGATATGTTCACCTCTTTTGCATCTAAGGTCGACATGCATAGAAGTGGTTCAATCCACTCACTACTAAACTTAGAACCTGGTGGAAGCTGCAATTCTATGTGTACTGCCGTCAGATTTGATCAGATATTCTGTATTATAAGCGTGAGAGTATGTAGTAGAACCTCTGTAATCAACTTTAAGTAACACCTCTATCACTACTGACCTCTATATACTAATGCCAGCATTGATCAGTCAGTAATGCTTGATGCTTTAGATAATCAGACTATGTTATTACTTTATCCTGTGTTCTAGGTGCCTTACTTATTTGGTACACCCGTGGGTTCAATCGCGCATGGGCGCGCGCCCATTACTAGCATGAATCATAAGATAAGACTAGAAACAACGCGCGGCGTTGCCGCGTTGGGCCATTGATGGGCCTTTTGTTTTCGTTCGCAGGCCTGGGCTTCCATTTTCGTCATTGTTTTATTGCCTGTATGCGAAGCACATGTTGCCACAGCGTCAAAGCGACAGTTTGGGTAATAAAAACCAAAAAAAAACCAAAGCAATTAGCCCCATGAGACTGTGAGCGTCCATGTAGAAACGGAAGCAATTAAATTACTTTCCATATGTAAAAGCAGTACCACAAATAATTTTAAAATTGGAAATGGGAATGCCTAAATTAATGACACCAGCCAACAAACTCAAAAGCCTCCGTACGTTCTGCTGAAGCAGACCGAAGCGAACCCGAAGCCGGAGATGTCGGGCGCGGCATTGGGCTCATAGACGTTTCGGAAGCAATGCTTGAAGCGAAGTGGCTGGGCGTCGTGTCCTGCACCACGTCGTCACCTTCTCCAGACGCGACGGCAGCTACTTCCTCAGCGGCAACGCCGGCCTGAGACCATCAGAACGGCATCATGAGAGTAAAATTGGAATATATATAGATAAACATCTATCAGAAGTTTGAAGAAACAAAAGAATGCATAGGAAGCAACAGGAGGCGGCTTTCAAGTAGCAAGAGAATGCTTCAGGTATGGACACCAAAATGAGAGCTGCTACATACTGTCGTCATTTTCTTTGACGTAGCAAAAGAAGCTAGCATTCTCAGAGCACGTGGCCAATATCTGAAACAAAAAGACAAGGCATTGTTAAAAGAATCATAGCGTCCTCTTTTTTTCTTTCTTTTTTCGGTTTCATTCCTTCATGTACAAGTAAATAAAAAAAAAACTGCAGTAACTTGCAACCGGATGAAGTACAGTTGCAGTGCTGCAACAATGATAAACAGATGCATGGCCATGGATGGTGCAGCCTAAGTAAGAAGTGAAGCTTTGTAGCAACCGAGAGCATGCATGGAATGTTTCTTATGTCAGGAGTCAGGATAAACGATGAAACCATGCATTGACCAATTGAGTGAGTAGATTATATAGATAAATACGAGTTGAGGGACTGAATTCATAAAATCTAAGCTGCAGAGCAATATTTTAATATGGATTTGAAGCAGGGAAAAATGCAACAATTTAGCATGACAACAAAGTTCTATATCTATTCATCTTGTAGATTTGAAGTTACAAGGTCCAAAATTAAATGATAATATTTCAAATAATAAGCATATGAACTTTGGTTTAGTTCTCTAATATGATAGATTGTCTTTAAGTTTGAACATATCACCTAGCTATGTGCAAACTATAAGTATTGAAGTGGTTGTTCTAAGTTGTTACTTGGTTCACAGCTGCATATCAGAATTCTTCCCTTTCTTAAACTTTTGCCCTTTTGTCGTCATCCTTGGTGTCATCATGAGGCTTTCTTTTGGTTGCAAATGGTGTGTCATTCAAATTTCTGTAGTGGAGGTGAAAATTATTCAATACAAAACAACACCCCCTTTTGCAACGCATATATGCGTTGCTAAAAGTCCATATATGCGTTGGAGGGGTCTATACCAACGCATATACAAGCGTTGCCTAAAGTGGCGTTGCTAGAGTCTGTTACAACGGTTATATATGCGTTGGTAACTCATGCAAATAACCGTTGCAACCTTGCAACGGATATAGATGGGTTGTCGCAACGCTTATATATGTTAGTACAAAGCATGAGAGAATGACTTCTATAATTAGTTGCTACGCATATATTTTGATTGTTGCAACGCTTATATGCGTTATAAGAGATTATTCATGTAATTAACAATATTGCATTTTTTTTAATTTGAGCAAAATGAAGAGAGAAAGGACATTTGAAATGTAGCAGGAAAATTCAAGTTCATTCCACGCTTGAAAAAAAGATAATTCAGTCATACATTAAGAGACTTTTTTAATTACAATGAGTACCCTCCAAATAATTCATGACAAGTTTTGTTCAGAACAAAAGTTCCTATGGAAACAGAATGAAAAAACACAGGACTCCTCTTAAAATGACACCAGCCCACCGTTCTCCAAGTTGAAGGCCAACAGAAGTATTCATGCATTTATTTCCTTCACCTACAGATGAAAATTGGTTTACTTTCATGAAACACTAATTTCAAAAGGAAATCATCTGGAGATAAGAGAAAAATGTCATACAAAAGTTGAAGGCCAGGCGATATTAGCTCCATGAACCTGTCCGATGACACTGTAGCGCTTGTATGGTCGTATCAGTGGTTCATCATGTATAATTGGAATATCGACATGTACCTTCCAAAACTCTTTGCCTAACGGAACACCTTCAACTTTCTCAGTTGGATCACAACTTACTACTGTAGCAATAGCTACATCCTTGTTTGGATTTTTCCAGCTTGTTAAGAATACAGTAGTGCCAGCCTAATGCAAATATGAGTGTGTGAACAAATTCATACATAGTAGAAACATGCAGCTTGGAAACAATGACACACCCATACCTTCATTGAATTGGCAGCTGGAAAATTAGTTGAACCACGTGCATGCCGATTTTTCTATAAAAGTATATTGTACGGGGTATTAGTATGTAGTCAGATAAATTGTCAGGGAAAATGAAATAAAATGCATTTTAAAAATAAGTGTCTTATACGCTAGCAAGTTTGGCGGCACTAGGTCCTGATGATGTCTTCTTGTTCTGGAGCAAATTAAATAAGAATTCAAAATAAGTTACTTAATAATTTGAAAATATGCATGGAGCACAAATATCACTACAAGAATCTGTACCTGGTAATGAGAATATTCATGATTTGAGAAACTGGAAGATGTTTCCTGGTCCATACCCTGTTGTGCATTTTAGTTTACTTAGGACACTTTGCACTAAAATTCGACAGGATTCATAGAACAAATACATGACATTGATTACCTTGGCAGCTTTAGTATACTTGCGTGTGTCAAATCCAATATCATTATGGTTACATTTGGCTTTGGACTGTCACAAAGCACAATCACCAGTCAATCCAAGAAAAGTTTACTTTGATAGAAATGATGTATTTATGGATGTTCGGATAAAACTAACCTTCTGTGCAGTAGAACCTCTATTCACTTGCAGAAAATCTTTATCAAGGGCATTAGTAGTCCTTGCGCTTCAGTTAAATAAAACACATAGTGAAAATGACTGATTTTAGTACTACAAAATAATGGCATAGTTTAAATAATTATTCAAATGTAAAAGTAGTAGAAAACATTTTCGTGCTATGTAGTGTCATTCAGTACTGAGGTCTCTTAGTTGTAGAATGAAACATGTCAGGGGTAGACAGTACTATCTACAAATAATTCAAGCACAATATATAGTTTTGAGGCATGTTGAGTTAGGTGAGCGAACCTTATCTTCAGTACAAGAATATTTGTTCCGTGGCTGTAGGTCCTCATAGTCGACATCACTAGGTTGGTCCCTCTGTAGTGATCAAGAAGAACTAAGTACTTTGACATTAATCATATATAAAAATCATGTCGATTCAATCATACCATTATAGGATTTTGTTGCTCAACTCTGCTAAATTGCTGGACTTGAGCGTCACCATATACTCGCTATTGATAAACAAAAATAGGTTGAAATTAGAATATATTATTCAAAAATAAAAATCTGCAGAAAAAGATTATGTTTTGTGAATATTTAAGAGACTCATACTTTTCGTTTCGAATTTGATGCATCCATGGAAAAGTCATCTTTAGGTATAGATCCAACATCATCTAAATATCCCTGCGAAACCAAAAAAAATATATATAGCAGATGAAGTGCTTAGTGTAAAAGTTATGTAAACTTACCTCTTGAGTTTGTCTTTGCTCCAAGGTTGTTGTCTTCTCTTGTAATTCTAGTATAGTAGCATCTTGATTCTGGACACGATGTCCAAGCTTTTCCAGTTGAAGTCTCAGAGATACTACATCTTCACTTGATTTTTCATCCAATGAAGTCAGATTAACATTCTTAAGGTGCCTAGAAGTTGTTGGCTCGAAAACTTGATTAGGATTTGGAACAAGTCCCAAACCATGTACATGCCCAGGCTTCTCTTCTCCTAAGATTCTATGTAGTGCATCTCCTTTCCATGCAACCTTTCCCTGACTAGTGTCTGCTAAATCTGGCTGCTCAACTATAAGTTCCTTCAAATGATCCTAGACATTGCAGTAACTTGAATTAAACTATTGAAGCGATGTATACAAACAACACCGTAAATAATCAATGTTGGGATCATTCATAATTAATATACCACATGTGAGTTTCTATTCCTCTCGGAATTAGTCTGGTGTGTGTGGATGTACAAAACAGCCCTATGTGGGTATTTCTTGTCAGGATCTTTTTCCCTCTGTTGAACATGAAAATTAATATCAAGAACATAATAATTATTGTATCATATGGATGCAGTAAGAGGAGTCACAATTAGATCGATTTGTTCAAAATTTACCAATTCCTCCCTGTTTCGAGCAAAACTCTTTGGTCCAGCTGTATGGGTTGACTTCTTATTTGCACAGTTCATCCTGTTTGTTTCACTCACATCCTATCACAGAATGATTAATTAAATAAAATATTTGAGCTGCAGAAAGTTTAGAAAATCGAATTTGTGTGACAGATAATTAAATGATAAATCCAACAATATCATTGTACCTGGGCTTTCTGGGTCATCCAATGATCAACCAGAGCAATCCACTGATCAGGAATTACATCTTTTGGAGCATTGCTGTAGTTAACTTCCTTGCTCTTATTCACATCAAAATAAATTGATTTCAGATTTGACTTGTGTTGCCTCCATCTCTCTCCAATGGTTTTCAGTATCCATTTTTCCATGCGATAAGGATAAAGGAATCTCATCTACATATGAATAACAAAAGGCATACAACAGAAATGAAAGGTTGGTATTTAAAGTTACTAAACAAGATTATATGATTTCCAGTGGAATTTACATACCTTTACTTGCTTCAGTATATCCTTCTTATTTTTTTGTTCATTGGTGTTTTTTTCTTTCTTTCCTATTAGAAGTCTCCAGTCCTTGTAGCTCAGGCTACACAAACACCCATTCCTAGCCAACATGCCAAGAAATTTTCCAAGAATTCCTGCCTCTACTCCAATTGGCTGATTGAATTCATTACACTCCACCACAATTCTAGTACCTCTTGGAAGGTTCCAAATATCTTTGAGTTTAGTCTTCCCACGTTTTACTTTGTTTCCAGTTTCATCTATTTAGCGTTACATTGCAAAAAGGAAATATTCAGTGATGCAAAAAACTTTTAGAGAATAATGTTTGAAAATATAATATCTTACTAATTACCATGAACATTAATGTCAAGGTCACTGTCATTATCTATCTGGTCTCCTCCTGCACTAGGCTGATCTTCAGGTGCTTGAAAATTTTCTTCATGTCTCTGTTGCCCAAGATGCTCCTCTGACATATATTCATCAATGCTTTCAACTGTGCGTTTTTTTTTACTCCTTGCCATGTCTGCATCAAAGATCTTCAATGAAAGTGAAGTTTGTCAGGTCAATTGATTATCTGTCTATAAAGTATAGCATTTGTGTAAGCTTGTTGATCAACTCATCTGTTGCATACTGGACATTTTTATAGCTCATAAATCAACAGAGAGATGATAAATAAAACATTTTAATAATTCATCTGACATGCTTGAATCATTGCTACAAAGTTTTCACTAACTCACCATTGATATAGATTGTTAGTACTCAGTACAATCATATTAAATATAAACTGCAGCTTAGCCAATGGCAGCATATCAATATATTTCTCTACTAATTAGTTTCTAGACAGAGAAGTAAACGAATTCCTCCTATTATTCACATCTATAGGGACCTAATTTCAGTAGAGACAGTAACCAACTTAGAATAAGAACAGATTGGAGCCAAAAATTTTGTCCTAGCTCTCCCTCCCTATGAAGACAAATAGGGCACAATTGAATGTGACTCGGAGTTCAAACAATCAAACGCATTGGGAGATGATAGGAAAACAGAACCAAATGGCACCTTATTAAACAACCATCTGATCAATGAAACAACGCCCCAGAAGACAAATCGATTGCAGCAGGTAAGAAAAAGACAGATTAACACGATAAGTAAGCAGGGAACTAGAAGGGAGGGGGCAAGAAAAAATCACATCAGCGCAGACCTTAGTGATGCGAGGAAGATGCAGGAGATCCGGCTGTGGCGCCGCCCGCCGCAGGGGAGAGGTCCTGCTGCGACGCCGCCCACCACAGGGGAGAAGTCCTGCTACGACGCCGCCCACCGCAGGGGAGAGGTCCTCTGTTGTGCCACCCACCACAGGGGAGACTAGAGATGTGGAGGTTTTCGATGGCGCAGAAGAAACCCACGACCTTTGTTGGCAGGTAATGGGGGAGCTGATGAGATTAATCTAAGTGGCAGTTAGTGGATCGGTGGAAATTCTTGTAACATAACCTCTTTCTACATGCTCCTGCCTACTCTATGAACGGTGGGGTCAGTGTACGAAGTCAAATACTAACGGGGATTGGAATTTGCGATGGCCAAAAAATGGAGGGAGATCAGACTGCAGAGAAAAAAATTGCGGGAAACCAAAAGAAATGGAGGGAAAGAAGGGCGGGAGCTAAAAGGCATATAGTAAGAATAAGAATAAACTACAATAAGAATCTGGTGTTAGCATGGCCAACGTTAATTAATTACCGAGACTTTGTGTATGTGATGTACTCAATCGATTTTGTTCATGATTTTCATGTTTCAAAGCAATATGATGGGTTTTCCTTGTATATCTTGATTAAGTACATAGAATCCTACTTTTCATTGAACACAAATGTCCAATGAGAGATTAATGACATGGACCGTATGTATAAAATATAATAATCCCACTAAAGTATAAAGCTACGTTGGTTCAATTTTTTAAATTTGAACAACAATATCTCTAAAGATATAGAGCCTATTTGGGAGGGCTTCAAAATAGGCTCCGACTCTGGCTTCAGCTGAAGCCGTCCGAAACGAGTCCTGGGCGAACGGCTTCACCCCTGAAGCCCCCCTCCCCCCCCCCCCCAAGCCGCAGAAGGGCTGTGCCTGGACGACCGAAGCCATAATTTGAGGCTTTGCCGGGTTCGCATGATGTCATCGCAACAAATGACGCTCGTGTCCATGGGGCAGCGCGCGAGGTGGCGGGAAGAAGGGGAGGAGGCATCGGCCAGTTCGTCACCTCTGGCACCTTCAACGCGGCGGCCACGACTGGGCCATCATGCTCCGAAGCAGCACAGCGTCGGCGTTGACTACCACCTGCCCCTCTTCCATGCCGGCGCGTGCCTCTAGCTCCGTAACGACGCCGCGGTGCCGACGCCGGAGGTGACAGCCAAGTTCACCCTGGCCCTGGTGCGCAAGGACGGCCGCGTTTCGCCGAGCCCGGCGACGGGAGAAGAGGCGGGGTAGGAGCGGCGGCAGGAGCAGGAGGTGGGGAGGAGCAGCAGCGGGAGAGGACGACCGCGGGTGGATAAGGATGGGGAGAAGATGGAAAGGAGAGAAGATAAGGAATGGGAAAATAAGAAGGGCGCAACAAAGGTTTAAAATTTGATAATTTTTTTTTGATAAAATAGAAAAGAAAAAAGGGCGCAACAAGGGTTTAAAATTTGATTAAAAAAAGAAAAAGGGCACAGCGAGGGTTCGAACCAGAGGCATCATGTCAAGAGGACAGCACCGCTTACCACTGCACCAATTGAATTGCTCGTTCAAGCCTGAATATATATATTTTTATTTTCATCCAAATAAACCTATAATTCAATGCTTCTTCAGGACCTGACTTGCGCGTTCATGTCTGAAGCATATGCAAGTTTCATATTGCCTGTTGATTCACATCCAAATAAACCTATAATTCTTTAACCCATTATTATATATATTCTAAAGCAAACATGGTAGTTCATTAGTACACCGCTTCTTTGCACTTCAGCCACTATCATCCTTCACAGAAACACAGACCCAACAACGCATACTTGATGGTGCATGTGACGGTCACCGAGCTAGCTGGCACTACAAGTTCACAACATATTACCTGGCTTTCTATTTCCATAACAAAGATCAGCATTACAGTATCTTCTTCAGTTCCAAGGAAATTAAATCAGTGGAAAAATAAACGATGAATGCATGACACAAACCCTGTTGCCTAATAGTGATGACTGATGAATGCATGACATAAACCCTGTTGCCTAATAGTGATGACTCAATGAACTGACGATAGACATGATGCGTTACATTATTGAACAAAATGACACCAAGACAGACTAAATAACTATGCATAGGTTCCTGCGATGCAACGATAATTGGTTTCCCTTCCAAGACCTGAAGAATAGAAACAGTTGAAAAGAAACATGTCAGCTACTGCACAATGTCAGCTACTGCACAGTGTTAAAAGAAATCTTCTGACCTTTTATTTCAAGAAGGTACTAAGTTTCTTGATCAGAATTTATACTGGGATCTATAGTTGATCCCTCTATATCTTTTCTAACCCATGAACAATTGCCGTGGGCATTGTCGAAAAGGTCCCCAACAATACTGACATGATAAGGTTCACACTCTACATCATTCCATTCTTCCCCCATCTCAAATACATCTCTAGGCTTCATCTTCATCACAACTGACCATCCAGGATTTATCTCGTCTTCGATGTAGAACACTTGGTCAACTTGACTTGCAAATACAAAAGGCTCATCCTCAACCTTGTCACCACTGTGAATTTGGTGTGAGAAATTCACAAGTTTACAACCAAACTTATCTATTTTTACTCCCTTTCCTCGAGTGACATCAACCCATTCACATTTAAACAACACCACTGAAAATTTCCCATAATAATCTAACTCAATTATATCAAGGATCCTTCCATAGTACATAACATCTCCAAGGATAGGGTTAGTATCACCTGCTGAAGAATAACTTGAGGTTTTTGCAGTCACAACAACACCACTGTTTTGAGTCGCCTTGTCATAACGTTTGGCTCTAAATCTGTATCCACGATTGTTAAAGGCTCTATGTCTTCTTGCTGAATCCAATGGTCCTCGGGCCAACCATCTAATGTCCTCATCGATGCTATCACTGCCATTTTTTTGCTCCAAATGCATGACCTGTATCATCCCAACATATTTATAAGCCAAAGTAGATATTTTTACAAGAAACAAAGACAAAATATGATACCTACACGTTGTCTAAACCAATCAGGAAACTCTTTGTTTTGTATTTGCTCAACCGTTTTTAGAGATAGGCGACGGTCACGTTTTCTCCTTTTGAGATCAGCAGCATGTTCTCTTCAATGGAAATTAACATGACTTTAGTTGTGCAAGAAAAAAAAACTTATGCAAACTGTACATAAGTACAAGTGGCACTTACTTCAAATACGGAATTACAGCCTCACAGTTGTATAATACATATCTATGCGCTTGCAGTTTCTCTAGATCAGTTAACATGAAATTAGATGGTTTTCCCAATGGTTTTCCTACTGGAGGAAACAAAGAGGATACAGATCCATATAAGTTAGATTCGAGATGATCTTGTTTATCATCATTCCTTGATGGTTTGTTATGCTTTGTGGAGAAACCTTCTAGGTATCTAGAACAAAACACCATACACTCATCTGCCAAAAATGAATTTGCCATTGAAGCCTCTGGATGAGCTTTGTTGCGAACATATGACTTCAATTTACATAGGTACCTGCACCATAGGCAATTCAGTAGGTTATGTAATATGTTAATTAACCCAACAATAAAAAAATCTCTATCAGCTAGAATCAGTACCTTTCAATAAAGTACATCCACCGATAACAAACTGGTCCGGCAATCTTGCATTCAGTTGCTAAATGGACTACTAAATGAACCATAACGGTAAAAAATCCAGGAGGAAATATCATCTCCATTTTACACAATGTAACTTTTATCGATTCTTCCAAACGGTCAAGCTCATCAACATGAAGCACTTTTGAACATATTCCTCTAAAATAAGCAGACAACTCAAATATTACTGCTGTGATATCATCTGGAAGAATACCCCTCAAAGCAATAGGCATAAATTGTTGCATTAGGACATGACAGTCATGGGTTTTGAGGCCAACTATTTTTCCTTCAGCACAATTTACACATTTTGATATATTTCCAGAATAGCCATCAGGAACTTTAATACCCTTAAGCACTTTACAGAATAATTGTCTCTCACTTTTAGACATAGCATATCTTGCAGGTGGCAAGTAGTACTTGCCTGAAGGTTTTTCTTGTGGGTGAAGGTCCTCTCTGATGTTCATCTCTTTGAGATCTAGACGAGCTTTCATATTATCTTTTGTCTTTCCAGCCAAATTGCATAATGTGCCATATAAATTTTCGAACACATTTTTCTCTGTATGCATCACATCAAGATTGTACCGAATAATATTATGGTCCCAATAAGGCAATATGAAAAGACTACTTAATGCCTTATAAGTTTTAGACTCCTTGAAATTACCAAGTGCAGTAATTTCATCCAAAATTGGACGCCCATAATAGGTTATAGGCTCTGTTCCAAGCTCCACAGTTCCATCAAATGAATTACTATCTGAACGAAAAGGGTGATCAAGGGGAAGAAATCGACGATGACCCATAAAACAAGATTTTAGACCATGCTTCAGACGTTTGGTCCATACATTTTCACCACAGGGCAAACATGCAAATTCTCCATGAACCATATGAGAAGTAAGCATCCCCAAGCCTGGTAGGTCACTTATGGTCATTAGCACAACTCCTCGTAAATTAAAAGTTTCATCTCTTGATGCATCATATGTGGGTAGACCATTCAGAAATAAATCTTTTAGGTCATCCAAAAGTGGCTGAAGGAACACATGAATTTTATCTACAGGATCTTTAGGACCAGGAATTATTAAAGACAACATAAGGTTATGTTCTTTCATGCAAAACCATGGAGGTAGGTTATATATTACCAAAACAACTGGCCAACAGCTGTGCTTAGAGCTCAACATCCCATAAGGATTAAACCCATCGGTAGCCAAGCCGAATCGAATATTACGAGAATCTGACTTAATTTGTGGGAACTTATCATCAAACCTCTTCCATGCCGGAGAATCAGCTGGGTGTCGTAGTGCACCATCCTCTATGCGCTCTTCATCGTGCCACCTTAGGAGAGGTGCAGTTTCTTTGCACATAAACAATCTTTTCAGCCTCTGTTTAATAGGGAAGTATCGTAATACTTTGGAAGGTCTTGCTTTCCTTCTTTGCTTCTTTGTTAATGTGGTTTCAGGTTCAGTATCTTTCCACCTAGAAGCCTTACAACTTGAGCAAAAATCATTATTTGCCTTGTCTTTCCAGAATAGCTGGCAGTTATTTGGACATGCATGAATTTTTTGATAGCCTAGGCCAAATTTCGAAATAACTTTCCTAGCCTCATAAAATTTTTCGGCAATAATTCCTTTCCCTTTGGAATTGCCATACGCAGAATGTCAAGTAAATCACCAAATGACTTATCTGACCATTTGTTCATGGATTTTATATTAAACAAAAGCACAAGTAAAGCTAGTAGTGATAATTCACATCCTGTCCACAAGGGCTTCTTTGAATCTTCAATCAATTTATAGAATTCTTGTGCTTCCGAATTGGGTCCGCCAGTAGGTGCATTTGGACAATTTGTAGCATCATCCATAGCTATGTCATCATACATATGCTGAAAAGCATCATGAATCATTTGCTGCATGTTAGCATTCCTTTCTTCATTCTGAGACTGTGGTTGCTGATCAGCAGCGTGCTGCACTGAAGGCTCGCCATGAAAATCCCATTCATCATAATTCTCAAGCATCCCATTGCACACCAAATGTCCATAGATCTCACTCCTTGATTGTAGGGTAGTATGCACACATGTATGGCATGGACAGTAGATCTTTGCATCTTCTGGCTTATCTTTAAATGCAAATTCAACAAATCCCTCTACACCAGCTAGGTACCCATGAGAGCCTTTAGGATAGTGCAAAAGAAGCTTGATGGTTTCCAGATCCATTGTGGAACTATAACAAAGCTATTGTTAGTTCAGCTATAAATACATAACAACTGCATTTCCTTATTTATTTATTTAATAAAGCCTATCTTATAACTAGATTATTATGATTATATGGATCTCTTCAAGTTACATTACCACAACCATTTTGGCTAGGACAGTGCACATTGTAAAATTCAAACTTGTGGATAGTAAAATTAAGGCCAATGAACAATTCTCTAGTTTGAAGATTAGTAGACACGATTGTACACAGACCTATATCAGCAGACATATAAACAATTTGACACATAAGTATAAATAATATCAGGAGGCATTAGGCTTACTTTTCAAGGTAGTTGATAGCTAATTATCGGTAGAATAACTTTATACAAGTCTACATATACAAAGTCAATCAAAAATTTGTGTTTCTTCCAAACTAAATAATAAACAGGAAGATATATAATATCATACCTTAGTCTTCTCAAAATGTTTTTGTTTGCTCAGACAACGGATCTTGTGCCCACAGATTGATGTAGGCGGAGGCGACGATATACTAGACAAGGTAACGATCAGATTAGAGGAATGTCTAGCAATGTACTTCATCAGGGGATACAAGCACGAGCACCTGATGTGCGTGAAGGGGATACAAGCATGAGCACCTGCGTCAGGGGGACGAGCAGGTAAGGAAAGACGGAGGGCGGAACGGAGGCGGCGTCGCTCACGAGCACCTGATGTGCGTGAACTGGTCAGGGGACGAGCAGGGAAGGAAAGACGAACGGCGGAACGGCGGCGGTGTCGCTTATCAGGACAGAAGACCTAGGGAGCTCGTGAAGAATTTATATGATTCTACATGCATCCTTTTCTTAATCGAATAAGTAAATATTAAGGCTCAAGTAAACCGAAAGGGTCTCCTGTTCTAATGGTTCAAGCGGGGCAATGAGATAATTGAGGTCCCAGGTTCGAATCATAACTAAGTAATCTTTTTGTTTCAATTTCTAAAAACCAGAGAGACTGCACGACCTTTTTCTTGACCACCACTTCCTGACGGTTAATCGGAGAAACTGGTACCAAATGTAACGGATGATGCTTCCAACGCATGACAAATGTTGTCAACCTAGGTACACCATACGGATGATCCTTGCAACGCTTGTCAAATGTTGCTATCACTATTCTTGCAACGGTTAAAATTATGTGTTGCCATGTATCCGTTGTTAAACAGGGGTTCGTCTAGTAGTGTAGAGGCATAGATGGAAAGATGTGAGTGAATTTGTACTATGGTGACTTATCAGTGTCCATGTGTTCAAGTTCTCCTATGGATTAAGCTAGCATCGCAAGTTTCTACAATATAATAGGACAACAATATATACATAGTTAAACAATGGAAGCACATCCCGTTGCAGTATGATATCATTGGCTTATATACAATCTTACCTTTACCTCATCTTTCAGTTTTTTAGAAGATATAGTCATCAGTTCAGGTAGATTCTTGATTGCATCTAAAGCTGATGACATTCCTGGTTCTTGTGCTAGTGATTGAGTGTTCAACAATTGAAGCACTTCATGTTTTCCACATCGTTCTTCTATCAACAGGATCTCAAATGATGGATCTTTAATTCTCATATTGTTGTTATATAGAATCCTTACAACAAACATAAACTTGTGGCCAATCCATTGCAAAACATCGGTTGGAATTAAAGTGGACCTTTGTATTTCTGCAATGTTTCAGCACTTTTACCAATAAGTTCAGTAGTTCTTCTTTCAACACCATGAACTCAAGGCTATATGTGTCGCTTGCAACTATAAATGGTATCTTCTATCTGGACATGAAAGATTGCAAGCATCTGTTTGGTTAATTTAGTTAGTAGAGGAGTGAAATATGTACGGTTATTTTTAGGTTTAGTGTTTCTTACATGCATTCAAATTGTCTTGAAGGGCAGCCGCCATCCTTTGTACAATGGAACCCATCAGCTACTGCTATCATTTTATGAG